>WNWK01054768.1:0-11455 GCA_009830355.1 Cherax destructor
ACAAACTCATTTTTAGCTAAAAAACTTCGATTATCAAACATTTAAAAAGAATTTCTACTGCAATTGAGATTTATGGGAAAAGTAAGCGAAATTTTATGATTTTTTTTTGAGGAAGCTTACTCATAGGTATATTTTATCTAAAAAAATAATTTTTCAGAAAATCATTGAAAATGCCTTGAATCGTCAAAAAATGCAGTAAAATAACGTTTTGTAGCATTTTTTAAAATTTAAAAATTATTTACATATTTTTAAAAAAATGCCATTAAAAATCTATAAAAATCTATATTTCATATTATTTTTCAAAAAATACATGAAACATCAAAAAGCTAAGAAAAATGTGCAAAAATGGTATTTTATTGCATATTTCGACGTTTTAGCATGGTTTTAGTGATTTTCTGTCAAAACTCATTTATTAGCTAAAATACTTAGACTATCAAACTTTTAAATAGAATTTCTACTGCAATTGAAATTTATGGGAAAAGTGAGCGATATTTTATGATTATCTTTTGAGGAAGCTTACACATAGGTAAATTTTATTTAAAAAAATGATTTTTCGGAAAATATATGAAAATGCCTTGAATCGTCAAAAAATGCAATAAAATAACGTTTTATAGCATTTTTTAAAATTTATAAATTATTTACATATTTTTAAAAAATCCCATTAAAAATCTATAAAATCAATATTATTATAGAATATTTCATATTGTTTTTCAAAAAATCCATGAAACATTAAAAAGCTCAGAAAAATGTTTTAAATGGTATTTTATTGCATATTTTGACGTTTTAGAGCGGTTTGAGTGCTTCTCTGACAAAACTCCTTTTTTAGCTAAAATACTTATATTATCAAACTTTTAAATATAATTTCTACTGCAATTGAAATTTATGGGAAAAGTAATCGAAATTTTATGATTTTCTTTCAGGAAACTTACTCATAGGTATATTTTATCTTAAAAAAATAATTTTTTATAAAATCCTTGAAAATGCCTTGAAACGTCAAAAAATGCAATTAAATAACGTTTTATAGTATTTTTTAATATTTATAAATTATTTACATATTTTTAAAAAATCCCATTAAAAATCTATAAAATCAATATTATTATAGAATATTTCATATTGTTTTTCAAAAAAATCCATGAAACATTTAAAAGCTCAGAAAAATGTTTTAAATGGTATTTTATTGCATATTTTGACGTTTTAGAGCGGTTTGAGTGCTTTTCTGACAAAACTCATTTTTTAGCTAAAATACTTATATTATCAAACTTTTAAATATAATTTCTACTGCAATTGAAATTTATGGGAAAAGTAAGCGAAATTTTATGATTTTCTTTTGAGGAAGCTTACTCATAGGTATATTTTATCTAAAAAAATATTTTTCAGAATATCACTTGAAAATGCCTTGAATCGTCAATAAATGCAATAAAATAACGTTTTATAGCATTTTTTAATATTTATAAATTATTTACACATTTTTAAAAAATCCCATTAAAAATGTATAAAAATCAATATAATTATAGAATATTTCATATTATTTTTCAAAAAATACATGAAACATTAAGAAGCTAAGAAAAATGTGAAAAATGGTATTTTATTGCATATTTCTACGTTTTAGAGCGGTTTGAGTGCTTTTCTGACAAAACTCATTTTTTAGCTAAAACACATACATTATCAAACTTTTCAATAGAATTTGTACTGCAATAGAAATTTATGGGAAAAGTAAGAGAAATTTTATGATTTTCTTTTGAGGAAGCTTACTCATAGGTATATTTTATCTAAAAAAATAATTTTTCAGATTATCCTTGAAAATGCCTTGAATCGTCAATAAATGCAATAAAATAACGTTTTATAGCATTTTTTAATATCTATAAATTATTTACACATTTTTAAAAAATCCCATTAAAAATCTATAAAAATCAATATTATTATAGAATATTTCATATTATTTTTCAAAAAATACATGAAACATTAAAAAGCTCAGAAAAATGTGCTAAAATGACATTTTATTGCATATTTCGACGTTTTAGAGCGGTTTGTGTGCTTTTCTGACAAAACTCATTTTTTAGCTAAAATACTTAGATTATAATACTTTTAAATAGAATGTCTACTGCAATTGAAATTTATGGGAAAAGTAAGCGAAATTTAATGATTCTCTTTTGAGGAAGCTTACTCATAGGTAAATTTTATCTAAAAAAATAGTTTTTCAGAAAATTCTTGAAAATGCCTTGAATCGTCAAAAAATGCAATAAAATAACGTTTTATAGCATTTTTGAATATTTATAAATTATTTACATATTTTAAAAAATTCCATTAAAAATGTATAAAAATCAATATTATTATAGAATATTTCATATAATTTTTCAAAAAATACATGAAACATTAAAAAGCTAAGAAAAATGTGCAAAAATGGTATTTTATTGCATATTTCTACGTTTTAGACCGGTTTGAGTGCTTTTCTGACAAAACTCATTTTTTAGCTAAAACACATTCATTATCAAACTTTTCAATAGAATTTGTACTGTAATAGAAATTTATGGGAAAAGTAAGAGAAATTTTATGATTTTCTTTTAAGAAAATCCGTGAAAATGCTTTGAATCGTCAAAAAATGCAATAAAATAACGTTTTACAGCATTTTTGAATATTTATAAATTATTTACATATTTTTAAAAAATCCCATAAAAATGTTGAAAAATCAATATTTTTATAGAATATTTCATATTATTTTCCAAAAAATACATGAAACATAAAAAAGCTCAGAAAAATGTGCTAAAATGGTATTTTATTGCATATTTCGACGTTTTAGAGCGGTTTGAGTGCATTTCTGACAAAACTCATTTTTTAGATAAAATACATACATTATCAAAATTTTCAATACAATTTGTACTGCAATTGAAATTTATGGGAAAAGTAAGAGAAATTTTATGATTTTCTTTTGAGGAAGCTTACTCATAGGTATATATTATCTAAAAAAAATATTTTTTTTAGAAAATTCGTGAAAATGCCTTGAATCGTCAAAAAATGCAATAAAATAACGTTTTATAGCATTTTTGAATATTTATAAACTATTTACATATTTTTAAAAAATCCCATTAAATTTTATCTAAAAAAATAGTTTTTCAGAAAATCCCTTAAAATGCCTTGAATCGTCCAAAAAATACAATAAAATAACGTTTTATAGCATTTGTTTAATATTTAAAAATTATTTACATATTTTTAAAAAATCCCATTAATAATTATCCCTTTACCAGGCCAGGTGTGCCTCATATTTGATTCTGCCATAGAGGGTATTTTAAAGGCGCCTAAAATAAATAAACTTGACAAATGAACACAAATAAATATGTCTTAGAATTGCTTATATTATCAGAATATAGGTTGCAAATGTTGCAGTGTCTCAAATTTGATGCGTGGCCTGGTAAAGGGTTAAAAATGTAGAAAAATCAATATTACTATAGAATATTTCATAATATTTTTCCAAAAATACATGAAACATTAAAAAGCTCAGAAAAAGGTGCTAAAATAGTATTTTTTTGCATATTTTGACGTTTTAGAGCGGTTTGAGTGCTTTTCTGACAAAACTCATTTTTTTGCTAAAATACTATTATCAAACTTTTAAATAGAATTTCTACTGCAATTGAAATTTATGGGAAAAGTAAGCGAAATTTTATGATTTTCTTTTGAGGAAGCTTACTCATAGGTATATTTTATCTAAAAAAAATATTTTCAGAAAATCTTGAAAATCCTTGAATCGTCAAAAATGCAATAAAATAACGTTTTATAGCATTTTTAATATTTAAAATATTTACATTTAAATCATTAAATTATAAAATCATATATTATTTAAAAATACATGAAACATTAAAGCTGAAAATTAAATGTATTTTATTGCAATTTCTTAAGCGTTTAGTCTTTTTGAAAACTCATTTTATAAAACATTTATGATTTTGAAACTATAGTATTTTATCAAATTTTAGAAATGAAATGCCTTGAATCGTCAAATGCAATAATAACGTTTTAAGCATTTAAATTAAATATTACTTTTTAAAAATCATAAATTTAAAATCAATATTATAGAATATTTAATTATTTAAAATACATGAAAATAACTAGAAAAATGTGAATGTATTATTCAATTTATTTAAGTTGAGCTTTTGAAACATTTAGTAAATAATTAAAATTAAATTTGCAATGAAATTTATGGGAAAATGCGAATTTTAGATTTTCTTAGGAACACTCATAGGTATATTTTTAAAAATTTTTAAATCTGAAAATTACAAATCTAAAATAACGTTTTTAGCATTTTAAATATATTTTAATATTTTTAAAATCCAAATCTAAAATCAATATTATTATAAATATTTCATATTTAAACATGAAACATAAACTCAAAATGGAAATGTATTTGCATTTGACGTTTTAGAGCGTTTAGTGCTTTTCTGAAAAACTCATTTTTAGCTAAAACTATTATAAACTTTAAAAAATTTCTGCAATTAAATATGGGAAAAGTAGAAATTTATGATTTTTGAGAAGCTTCTCATAGGTAATTTTATCTAAAAAATATTTTAGAATATCTGAAAATTCTTGAATCGTCAAAAATGCAATAAAATAACGTTTTATAGCATTTTTAAATTTTTATTACAATTTAAAAAATGCCATTAAAAATCTATAAAATCAAATTAAATACATATTATTTTTAAAATACATGATACAATAAGCTAGATAATGTTAAAATGTATTTATTAATGTGCACGTTTAATATTTTATGTTTTACTTCAAATATTATTTTAGCTAAAATATGAAACAATAAAAAGCTGGCTACTGATTAAATGGATAGCTTTTTTTATGAATTTTTGGAAGCTTACCATAGGTAATTTTATCTAAAAATATTTCAAACGCAAATCCTGAAAAATCCTTGAATCGTCAAAAAATGCAATAAAATAACGTTTTATAGCATTTTGTAATATTTATAAATTATTTACATATTTTTAAAAATCCATAAAAATCTGAAAAATCAATATTATTATAGAATATTTCATATTATTTTTCAAAAAATACATGAAACATTTAAAAAGCTCAGAAAAATGTGCTAAAATGGTATTTTATTGCATATTTCGACGTTTTAGAGCGGTTTGAGTGCTTTTCTGACAAAACTCATTTTTTAGCTAAAATACTTATATTATAAACTAATATGAAATTTCTGTAATAATATGGGAAAAGTAAGAAATTTTATGATTTTTTTGAGGAAGCTTACTCATAGGTATATTTTATCTAAAAAATAGTTTTTAAAAATCTTGAAAATCTTGAATCGTCAAAAATGCAATAAAATAACGTTTTTAGCATTTTTAAAATTTATAATTATTTACATATTTTTAAAATCCCTATAAAATCTATAAAATCAATATTATTATAGAATATTTCATATTATTTTCAAAAAATACATGAAACATTTAAAAGCTCAGAAAAATTGCTAAAATGGTATTTTATTGTATTTTAGTTTAGCGGTTTGAGTGTTTCTAAAACTCATTTTTAGCTAAAATACTTAGATTATCAAACTTTTAAATAAATTTACTGCAATTAAATTTATGGGAAAAGTAACGAAATTTTATGATTTTCTTTGAGGAACTTACTCATAGGTATATTTTATCTAAAAAAAAATTTTTAAGAAATCCTGAAAATGCCTTGAATCGTCAAAAAATGCTATAATAAAACGTTTTATAGCATTTTTTAATATTTATAAATTATTTACATATTTTTAAAAAATCCAATTAAAAATCTATGATAATCAATATTTTATAGAATATTTCATATTTTTTTTCAAAAAACTACATGAAACATTAAAAAACTCAGAAAAATGTGCTAAAATGGTATTTTATTGCATATTTCGACGTTTAAGAGAGGTTTGAGTGCTTTTCTGACAAAACTCATTTTTAGCTAAAATACTTAAATTTACTGCAATTGAAATTTATGGGAAAAGTAAGCGAAATTTTATAATTTTCTTTGAGGAAGCTTACTCATAGGTATATTTTATCTAAAAAAAAATAGTTTTTCAGAAAATCTTTGAAAATACCTTGAATCGTCAAAAAAATGTAATAAAATAACGTTTAATAGCATTTTTAATATTTACATATATACATATTTTTAAAAAATCCTCTTAAAAATCTATAAAAATCAATATTATTATAGAATATTTCATATTATTTATAAAAAATACATGAAACATTAAAAAGCTCAGAAAAATGTGATAGAATGGTATTTTATTGCATATTTCTACGTTTTAGAGCGGTTTGAGTGCTTTTCTGAGAAAACTCATTTTTTAGCTATAACACATACATTATCAAACTTTTCAATAGAATTTGTACTGCAATAGAAATTTATGGGAAAAATAAGCGAAATTTTATGATTTTCTTTTGAGGAAGCTTACTCATAGGCATATTTTATCAAAAAATATTTTCAGAAAATCTTGAAAATGCTTTGAATCGTCAAAAAATGAATAAAATAAGTTTTATAGCATTTTTAATATTTATAATTATTTACATATTTTAAAAACTCCCATTAAAAATTTAAAAATCATATATTTAAAGAATATTTCATATTATTTTCAAAAATACTGAAACATTAAAAGCTCAGAAAATGTGCTAAAATGGTATTTTATTGCATATTTCGACGTTTTAGAGCGGTTTGAGTGCTTTTCTGGAAAACTCATTTTTAGCTAAAATACTTAGATTATCAACTTTAAAGAATTTCTACTGCAATTGAAATTTATGGAAAATAAGCAAAATTTAATGGTTTTCTTTAGAAGCTTATCAAGGTATTTTATCTAAAAAAATAGTTTTTCAGAAAATCCTTGAAAATGCCTTAATCGTCAAAAATAATAAAATCAAGTTTTATAGCATTTTTATTATTTATTAATTATTTACATATTTTAAAAAAATCCCATTAAAAATCTATAAAAATCAAAATATTTATAGAATATTTCATATTATTTTCGAAAAATACATGAAACATTAAAAGCTCAGAAAAATGTGCTAAAATGGTATTTTATTGCATTTTTCGACGTTTTAGAGCGGTTTGAGTGCTTTTCTGGCAAAACTCATTTTTTAGCTAAAATACTTAGATTATCACACTTTTAAAAAGAATTTCTACTGCAATTGAAATTTATGGGAAAAGTAAGCAAAATTTTATGATTTTCTTTTAGGAAGCTTACTCATAGGTGTATTTTATCTAAAAAAAATAGTTTTTCAGAAAATCCTTGAAAATGCCTTAAATCGTCAAAAAATGATATAAAATCAAGTTTTATAGCATTTTTTATTATTTATTAATTATTTACATATTTTTAAAAAATCCCATTAAAAATCTATAAAAATCAATATATTTATAGAATATTTCATATTATTTTCGAAAAATACGTGAAACATTGAAAAGCTCAGAAAAATGTGCGAAAATGGGATTTTTATTGCATATTTCGACGTTTTAGAGCGGTTTGAGTGCTTTTCTGGCAAAACTCCCTTTTTAACTAAAATACTTAGATTATCACACTTTTAAAAAGAATTTTTACTGCAATTGAAATTTATGGGAAAAGTAAGCAAAATTTTATGATTTTCTTTTAGGAAGCTTACTTATAGGTATATTTTATCCAAAAAAATAGTTTTTTCAGAAAATCCTTTAAAATGCCTTGAATCGTCAAAAAATGCAATAAAATAACGATTTATATCATTTTTGAATATTTATATATTATTTACATATTTTTAAAAAATCCCATTAAAAATCTATAAAAATCAATACTTTTATAGAATATTTCATATAATTTTCCAAAAATACATGAAACATTAAAAAGCTCAGAAAAATGTGCTAAAATGGCATTTTATTGCATATTTCGATGTTTTAGAGCGGTTTGAGTGCTTTTCTGACAAAACTCATTTTTTAACTAAAATACTTAGAATTTCAAACTTTTAAATAGAATTTCTACTGCAATTGAAATTTATGGGAAAAGTAAGCGAAATTTTATTATTTTTATAATTTACCTAAAAAATTGTTTTTTTCAGAAAATCCTTGAAAATACAATGAATCGTCAAAAAATCCAATAAAATAACGATTTATAGCATTTTTTAATATTTATATATTATTTACATATTTTTAAAAAATCCCATTAAAAATCTATAAAAATCAAAATTATTATAGAATATTTCATATCATTTTTCAAAAAATACATAAAACATTAAAAATATCATAAAAATATGCTAAAATTGTATATTATTGCATATTTCGACGATTTAGAGCGGTTTGAGTGCTTTTCTGGCAAAACTCATTTTTTAGCTAAAATACTTAGATTATCAAACTTTTAAATAGAATTTCTACTGCAATTGAAATTTAAGGGAAAAGTAAGCAAAATTTTATGATTTTCTTTTAGGAAGCTTACTCATAAGTGTATTTTATCTAAAAAAAATAATTTTTCAGAAAATCCTTGAAAATGGCTTAAATCGTCTAAAAATGCAATAAAATCAAGTTTTATAGCATTTTTTAATATTTATTAATTATTTACATATTTTTAAAAAATCCCATTAAAAATCTATAAAAATCAATATATTTATAGAATATTTCATATCATTTTTCAAAAAAAAACATAAAACATTAAAAATATCATAAAAATATGCTAAAATTGTATATTATTGCATATTTCGACGTTTTAGAGCGGTTTGAGTGCTTTTCTGGCAAAACTCATTTTTTAGCAAAAAATACTTAAGTTATCACACTTTTAAAAAGAATTTCTACTGCAATTGAAATTTCTTTGAAAAGTAAGCAAAATTTTATGATTTTCTTTTAGGAAGCTTACTTATAGGTATATTTTATCTAAAAAAAATAGTTTTTTAGAAAATCCTTGAAAATGCCTTGAATCGTCAAAAAATGCAATAAAATCAAGTTTTCTAGCATTATTTATTATTTATTAATTATTTACATATTTTTAAAAAATCCCATTAAAAATCTATAAAAATCAATATATTTTTGAATATTTCATATTATTTTCGAAAAATACATGAAACATTAAAATCTCAGAAAAATGAGCTAAAATGGTATTTTATTGCATATTTCGACGATTTTGAGCGGTTTGAGTGCTTTTCTGGCAAAACTCATTTTTTAGCTAAAATACCTAGATTATCAAACTTTTAAATAGAATTTCTACTGCAATTGAAATTTAAGGGAAAAGTAAGCAAAATTTTATGATTTTCTTTTAGGAAGCTTACTCATAAGTGTATTTTATCTAAAAAACATAATTTTTCAGAAAATCCTTGAAAATGGCTTAAATCGTCAAAAAATGCAATAAAATAAAGTTTTCTAGCATTATTTATTATTTATTAATTATTTACATATTTTTAAAAATCCCATTAAAAATCTATAAAAATCAATATATTTTTAGAATATTTCATATTATTTTCGAAAAATACATGAAACATTAAAAAGCTCAGAAAAATGTGCTAAAATGGCATTTTATTGCATATTTCGACGTTTTAGAGCGGTTTGAGTGCTTTTCTGACAAAACTCATTTTTTAACTAAAATACTTAGATTTTCAAACTTTTAAATAGAATTTCTACTGCAATTGAAATTTATGGAAAAGTAAGCAAATTTTATTATTTTATATTTTACCTAAAAATTGTTTTTCAGAAAATCCTTGAAAATAAATGAATCGTCAAAAATCCAATAAAATAACGATTTATAGCATTTTAATATTTATATATTATTTACATATTTTAAAAATCCCATTAAAAATCTATAAAATCAAATTATTATAGAATATTTCATATCATTTTTCAAAAATACATGAAACATTAAAATATCATAAAATATGCTAAATGTATTTATTGCATATTTGACGATTTAGACGGTTTGAGTGCTTTTCTGGCAAACTCATTTTTAGCTAAAATACTAGATTATCAAACTTTTAAATAGAATTTCTACTGCAATTGAAATTTAGGAAAAGTAAGCAAATTTATGATTTTCTTTAGAAGCTTAATAAGTTATTTTATCTAAAAATAATTTTTCAGAAAACCTTGAAAATGGTTAAATCGTCAAAAATGCAATAAAATAAGTTTTATAGCATTTTTAATATTTATAATTATTTACATATTTTTAAAAATCCCATTAAAATCTATAAAATCAATATTATTTTAGAATATTTCATATATTTTCAAAAATACATGAAACATTAAAACTCAGAAAATTGCTAAAATGGTATTTTATTGCATATTTCACGTTTTAGAGCGGTTTGAGTGCTTTCTGGCAAAACTCATTTTTAGCTAAAATACTTAGATTATCAACTTTAAAAGAATTTTACTGCAATTGAAATTTATGGGAAAAGTAAGCAAAATTTTATGTTTTCTTTTAGGAAGCTTACTTATAGGTTATTTTATCTAAAAATAGTTTTTCAGAAAATCCTTGAAAATGCTTAATCGTCAAAAATGCAATAAATAAGTTTTATAGCATTTTTGAATATTTATAAATTATTTACATATTTTTAAAAAATCCCATTAAAAATCTATAAAAATAATATTATTTAGAATATTTCATATTATTTTCAAAAATACATGAAACATTAAAAGCTCAGAAAATGTGCTAAAATGGATTTTATTGCATATTTCGACGTTTTAAGCGGTTTGAGTGCTTTTCTGCAAAACTCATTTTTAGCTAAAATACTTAGATTTCAAACTTTTAAATAGAATTAGGAAAAGTAAGCAAAATTTTATGATTTTCTTTTAGGAAGCTTACTTATAAGTATATTTTATCCAAAAAAATAGTTTTTTCAGAAAATCCTTGAAAATGCCTTGAATCGTCAAAAAATGCAATAAAATAACAATTTATATCATTTTTTAATATTTATATATTATTTACATATTTTTAAAAAATCTTAATAAAAATCTATAAAAATCAATACTTTTATAGAATATTTAATATAATTTTCCAAAAACACATGAAACATTAAAAAGCTCAGAAAAATGTGCTAAAATAGCATTTTATTGCATATTTCGACGTTTTAGAGCGGTTTGAGTGCTTTTCTGACAAAACTCATTTTTTAACTAAAATACTTAGATTTTCAAACTTTTAAATAGAATTTCTACTGCAATTGAAATTTATGGGAAAAGTAAGCGAAATTTTATTATTTTTATATTTTACCTAAAAAAATAGTTTTTTTCAGAAAATCCTTGAAAATACAATGAATCGTCAAAAATGCAATAAAATAACGATTTATAGCATTTTTTAATATTTATATATTATTTACATATTTTTAAAAAATCCCATTAAAAATCTATAAAAATCAATATTATTATAGAATATTTCATATCATTTTTCAAAAAATACATGAAACATTAAAAATATCATAAAAATATGCTAAAATTGTATATTATTGCATATTTCGACGATTTAGAGCAGTTTGAGTGCTTTTCTGGCAAAACTCATTTTTGCTAAAATACT
>WNWK01054769.1:0-11455 GCA_009830355.1 Cherax destructor
ATTTCTTAGACTCTTACTATTTGTATAGTAAACCTTAAGGGAGCTAGTCACTCGTTGCCCTCTACTATCTCTCTTTGTTTGTTAATCAATTGCTTTGCCTTTACAAGCAACTTTATTTTGAATATTGTCTTTTAAACATATCCCTGAGGTATCCTGGTAATATCTACTGTTTCCAGGCCTAATACTACAGCCTGATTGTTTCCCACAAACACCCATACCTCTATAATCTATCCGTTTAAAGTCCTAAACAAGTCTCCAATGACCCCTTCAATCGAATCGGCTAATGCAACCACTCCAGCCCCAGAGAGATGAACCCCATCCATTGCATACATATCACGTTTGCCATAGAATTTGTCCCAGTTATCAATGAATGGAATTGCAAGTTCCTTGCAGTATCTGTCTAGCCAGCAATTTATACCAATTGCCCTAGACATCCATTCATTGCCCACTCCCTTTCTAGGCAAAATACTACATATGATTGGGATCCCTCCCTTAGACCTAACTACTTCTATGGCTGACCTATACTTATCTAGTAGCTCCTGTCTTCTGCCCTTCCCAATGTCATTTCCACCAGCACTAAGACAGATAATGGGCTTGTTCCCATTACCTGACATAATATTATCCAACCTGCTGACTATGTCACCAACTCCAGCTCCTGGGAGGCACACCCTCTGTCTGACCTTCCTGTCTCTGTTACAAAAGGCACGGTCCATATATCTTACCTGAGAGTCTCCCACAATCAGAATATTCTTACCTTGATTAGCAGGAAGTTAGTGGTACCTTTAACCTCACTAACCACTGAAGTACACTCGTCCTGGAGAACAGAAAATCGATTTCCTACCTTCACATCTTCTCTCTTAACATTCTTTATCTTCCTTCTTCCTGAATTGTGAACCAATTGCCCCTTAAAGCAGGTGCCACTCTCACTGTTGGTAACCATTTCCTCCTTACCAGCACCAACCATCTTACACTCACTCCCAAACCCATCTAGGCGACTGCCACTCTCACTGTTGGTAACCATTTCCTCCTCACCAGCACCAACCATCTTACACTCACTCCCAAACCCATCTAGGCGAAGCTTCAGCCTCCTATTTTCCCCCTGAAGAAGTAGAACCTCCTTCATCAACACTTCAACCTGAGATTCTAAAACACTGCAGCGAGCCATGTGCTCGGTATCACCCCACACTAATTCCCAGACAGCTTAGGACAAGTATGACCACACGTGACCACTGACTTCAGCGTACTGTTATCAAGATTAACCTCTCTCGATATTGGTAATGTTATCTTCCCTGGTGGAATACCCTTTGACTTTTTCGGTCGTATATATACGTCTTACGAGCCAGTGTTTCGGACGTATATATACTCACAAATTCTAGCGGCTTCAAATCAAACGGGAGAAAGCTGGTAGGCCCACATATGATGAGAATGGGTCTGTGTGGTCAGTGTGCGCAGTATAAAAAAAAAATCCTGCAGCACGCAGTGCATAATGAGAAAAAAAACTCCGACCGTGTTTTTGGATTAAAACGCCGACTTTGAGGTGTATTTTCGTATAGTATTTATGGTTGTATTCTCTTTTTCGTGGTTTCATTTGATAGAATGAAACACATACTACAGGAATAGAGATAATTTTGATTAGTTTCATGAAGAAAACGATCTTGAAATTGAGCTCAAAGTAGCGGAAATGTTCGATTTTTGCCAATGTTCAAAAGTAAACAAATTACGCCACGCGTCCAATACACATCAACTGGTGAGTCTAATATTCTTTCACAAGTGCACAGATATTAATATTTATACCATTTTTACAATAAAGCAATAGTCTTCATAACAATAAATCTTCTATTTTTGTGTGAATAAAATCAAAATAGAAAGCAAGAGTAATATAAGAGGGGCCTAAAGACGTGACTAATGAACAGATAACATCTTATTTTAGTGCCAGAAATGTCTGCATTGTTTATTCTGGACCCTATTTTGAAATTGACATCTTTTTATTTTGCATGAAATTGGCGAAATTGCCAATTTCTGACCACTTTATTGGATAGTTGAAATCGGTAAATTGGTGATTTCGTGTACTCAATCGATAGAACAAATGCAGTTCTAAAGAAATAGCTATGAGTTTGGTCGATTGTTCCAATGGAATTTGCCGAAAATATGGCTCAAAATCCGCGAAATTGCCGATGCGTATATATCGCTGACATCGCTAACTTTGCGAGGCGTAATTCCGTAAGTTTTCCATCAAATTTCATACTTTTGGTGTCATTACCACCGGGAAAAAATTATCTATCATTTCATTAGAAAAAATATTTTTTTTTTCCAAAATTTTGCGACATTGAAGGACAGTTTCAGAATCGGGCCTCCGACAGTCAAAGGGTTAATAATGTTATCCTCCCTTGTAGGACATTAGTAATACTATCCTTCCTGGTGGTATATTAGTAATACTATCCTCCCTTGTGGAATATTAGTAATACTATCCTCTCTGGTGGGATATTAGTAATACTATCCTCCCTGGTGGGATATTAGTAATACCATCCACCCTGGTGGTATATTAGTAATAATATCCTTCCTGGTGGAATTTTAATAATGTTATCATCCCTGGTGGGACATTAGTAATACTATCCTCCCTGGTGGAATATTAGTAATAATATCCTCCCTGGTGGGATATTAATAATACTATCCTCCCTGGTGGAATATTAGTAATGCTATCCTCCCTGGTGGTATATTAGTAATACTGTCCCTGGTGGAATATTAGTAATACTATACTCCCTTGTGGAATATTAGTAATACAATCCTCCCTGGTGGGATATTAGTAATACTATCCTCCCTGGTGGAATATTAGTAATACTATTCTCCCAGGTGGAATATTAGTAATACTATCCTCCCTGGTGGTATATTAGTAATACTATCCTCCCTGGTGGAATATTAGTAATACTATACTCCCTTGTGGAATATTAGTAATATTATCCTCCCTGGTGGGATATTAGTATATCTATCCTCCCTGGTAGAATATTAGTAATACTATCCTCCCTGGTGGTATATTAGTAATACTATCCTCCCTGGTGTTATATTAGTAATACTATCCTCCCTGGTGTTATAATAGTAATACTATCCTCCCTGGTGGTATATTAGTAATACTATCCTCCCTGGTGGTATATTAGTAATACTATCCTCCCTGGTGGTATATTAGTAATACTATCCTCCCTGGTGGTATATTAGTAATACTATCCTCCCTGGTGGAATATTAGTAATACTATCCTCCCTGGTGGAATATTAGAAATACTATCCTCCCTGGTGGTATATTAGTAATACTATCCTCCCTGGTGGTATATTAGTAATGCTATCCTCCCTTGTGGTATATTAGTAATGCTATCCTCCCTGGTGGTATATTAGTAATACTATCCTCCCAGGTGGTATATTAGTAATACTATCCTCCCTGGTGGTATATTAGTAATACTATCCTCCCTGGTGGTATATTAGTAATGCTATCCTCCCTGGTGGTATATTAGTAATGCTATCCTCCCTGGTGGTATATTAGTAATACTATCCTCCCTGGTGGTATATTAGTAATACTATCCTCCCTGGTGGTATATTAATAATACTATCCTCCCTGGTGGTATATTAGTAATACTATCCTCCCTGGTGGTATATTAGTAATACTATCCTCCCTGGTGGTATATTAGTAATGCTATCCACCCTGGTGGTATATTAGTAATACTATCCTCGCTTGTGGAATATTAGTGATACTATCCTCCCTGGTGGGAGGAGAGGGAGAAATACGGGGAAAAGGAGGGGAAGGGAAAGGAGGGGGAGAAGGAGGAAGAGGAGGAGGAGGAAGAGGAAGAGGAAGAGAAAGAGGAAGAGGAAGAGGATGAGGAGAGAGAGAGTGGGAGAGTGAGATTGAGAGAGTGGGAGAGTGAGACAGTAAGAGTGGGAGAGTGTGAGCGAGATAGTGAGTGTGTGACTGTGTGTGTGTACTCACCTAGTTGTACTCACCTAGTTGTGGTTGCAGGGGTCGAGACATAGCTCCTGGCCCCGCCTCTTCACTGGCCGCTACTGGGTCACTCTCCTGCGCCATGAGCTTTATCATACCTCTTCTTAAAGCTGTGTATGGAACCTGCCTCCAATACATCGCTTCCCAAGCTATTCCACTTCCTGACTACTCTGTGACTGAAGAAATACTTCCTAACATCCCTGTGATTCATCTGAGTCTTCAACTTCCAACTGTGTCCCTTGTTGCTGTGTCCCATCTTTGGAACATTCTGTCTCTGTCAACCTTGTCAATTCCTCTAAGTATTTTATATGTCGTTATCATGTCCCCCCTATCTCTCCTGTCCTCCAGTGTCGTCAGGTCGATTTCCCTTAACCTCTCCTCGTAGGACATACCCCTTAGCTCCGGGACTAGTCTTGTTGCAAACCTTTGCACTTTCTCTAGCTTCTTTACGTGCTTGGATAAATGTGGGTTCCAAACTGGTGCTGCATACTCCAGTATGGGCCTAACGTACACAGTGTACAGGGTCCTGAACGATTCTTTATTAAGATGTCGGAATGCTGTTCTTAGGTTAGCTAGGCGCCCATATGCTGCAACAGTTATTTGGTTGATGTGCGCCTTAGGAGATGTGCCTGGTGTTATACTCACCCCAAGATCTTTTTTCTTGATTGAGGTTTGTAATCGCTGGCCTCCTAGACTGTACTCCGTCTGCGGTCCTCTTTGCCCTTCCCCAATCTTCATGACTTTGCACTTGGTGGGGTTGAACTCCAGGAGCCAATTGCTGGACCAGGATTGCAGCCTGTACAGATCCCTTTGTAGTTCTGCCTGGTCCTCGTCCTATTGAATTCTTCTCATCAACTTCACATCATCTGCAAACAGGGAAACTTCGGAGTCTATTCCTTCCGTCATGTCGTTCACAAATACCAGAAACAGCACCGGTCCCAGGACTGACCCCTGTGGAAAACCACTCGTCACCGGCGCCCACTCTGACACCTCGCCACGTACCATGACTCGCTGCTGTCTTCCTGACAGGTATTCCCTGATCCATTGTAGTGCCTTCCCTGTTATCCCTGCCTGGTCCTCCAGCTTCTGCACTAATGTCTTGTGTGGAACTGTGTCAAACGCCTTCTTAAAGTACAGGAATATGCAATCTACCCACCCCTCTCTCTCTTGTCTTTCTGCTGTCACCCTGTCGTAGAACTCCAGTAGGTTTGTGACAGGATTTCCCGTCCCTGAAACTGTGTTGGCCGTCGTTGATAAGCTCATTCCTTTCCAGGTGCTCCACCACTCTTCTCCTGATTATCTTCTCCATGACCTTGCATACTATACATGTCAGTGACACTGGTCTGTAGTTTAGTGCTACGTTCCAGTCTCCTTTTTTAAAGATTGTAACTACATTTGCTGTCTTCCATACCTCAGGTAGTTGCCCTGTTTCGATAGACGTGTTGAAGATTGTTGTTAGGGGTACACATAGCTCCTCTGCTCCCTCTCTCAGGACCCATGGAGAAATGTTATCCGGCCCCATCGCCTTTGAGGTATCCACTTCGCTTAGTAGCCTCTTCACTTCCTCCTCAGTTGTGTGTAATGTGTCCAGCACTTGATGGTGTACCCTACCTCTCCTCCTTTCTGGAGGCCCTTCTATCTCCTCTGTGAACAACTTTTTGAATCTCATGTTGAGCTCCTCACACACTTCGCGGTCATTTCTTGTGACCTCCCCTCCTTCCTTCCTCAGCCTGATCACCTGGTTCTTGACTGTTGTTCTCCTCCTGATGTGACTGTACAACAGCTTTGGGTCAGGATTGGCTTTCGATGCTATGTCATTCTGATACTGTCGTTGGGCCTCCCTTCTTACCTGTGCATATTCGTTTCTGGCTCTACGACTGCTCTCCTTATTTTCCTGGGTTCTTTGCCTTCTATAGTTGGTAGATGGATCTATAATTTCCTAACACGTAGAACACAAAGAGTAGTAGTCAATAGAGTAAAGTCTGAGGCAGCTACTGTGAAAACCTCTGTTCCACAAGGCACAGTACTTGCTCCCATCCTATTCCTCATCCTCATATCAGACATTGACAGGGATATAAGCCACAGTGCTGTGTATTCCTTTGCAGATGACACCCGAATCTGTATGACAGTGTCCACCGTTGAAGACCCTGCAAGACTCCAAGCAGACATAAACCAGATCTTTAAATGGGCTGCAGAAAACAATATGAAGTTCAATGATGAGAAATTTCAATTACTCAGATACGGAAAACGTGAAGAAATTAAAATCTCATCGGAGTACAAAACTAATTCCAACCACACAATAGAGCGAAAAACTAATGTCAAAGACCTGGGAGTGATCATGTCAGAGGATCTCACCTTCAAGGACCATAACAAAGTAGCAATTGCATCTGCTCGAAAAATGACAGGATGGATAATGAGAACCTTCAAAACCAGGGATGCCAAGCCCATGTTGACACTTACAGATCGCTTGTTCTATCTAGGCTGGAATATTGCTGCACACTAACTGCACCTTTCAAGGCGGGTGAAATTGCTGACCTTGAAAATGTGCAGAGAACCTTCACCGCACGCATAAGTGCGATAAACCACCTCAACTGCTGGGAACGCTTGAAGTTCCTAAACCTGTACTCTCTAGAACGCAGGCGGGAGAGATACATTATTATATACACATGGAAAATTCTCGAGGGCTTAGTACCAAACTTGCACACAAAAATCACTCCCTACGAAAGCAAAAGACTCGGCAGGCGATGTAACATCCCCCCAATGAAGAGCAGGGGTGCCACTAGCACGTTGAGGTACAACACAATAAGTGTCAGGGGCCCAAGATTGTTCAACTGCCTCCCAGCATACATCAGGGGGATTACCAACAAACCCCTGGCTGTCTTCAAGCAGGCACTGGACAGGCACCTCAAGTCGGTACCTGATCAGCCGGGCTGTGGTTCGTACGTTGGACTGCGTGCGGCCAGCAGTAACAGCCTGTTTGATCAGGCTCTGGTCCAACAGGAGGCCTGGTCACAGACCGGGCCGCGGGGGCGTTGACCCCTGGAATTCTCTCCAGGTAGACTCCAGGTATACTTCTTCCATTCCTGGCACACTTGGTTTTGGCCTCCCTGCACCTTTGGGTGAACCACGGGCTCATCTTGGCTTTTTCGTTGTTTCTGTTTCCCTTGGGTACAAACCTCTCCTCAGCTTCCTTGCATATTGTTGTCACATATTCCATCATCTCGTTTACTGATTTCCCTTCCAGTTCTCCGTCCCACTGAACCCCGTTTAGGAAGTTCTTCATGCCCGCGTAGTCCCCTTTTTTGTAGTTTGGCTTCATTCTTCTGGCACCATCTGCCTCCCCCTCCACCTGTAACTCTACTGTGTAATCAAAGCTTAAAACCATATGATCACTGGCCCCGAGGGGACTTTCATGTGTGATGTCATGTGTCATGTGTGTGTGTGTGTGTGTGTGTGTGTGTGTGTGTGGAAGGAAACACTTCAAAATGTTTCCGCTCCGCCGGAAATTGAACGCGTGCCATCCGTGCGTGCATGTGTGTGTGTGTGTACATGTGTGTGTGTGTGTGCATGTGTGTGTGTGTGTGTGTGTGTGTGTGTGTACTCACCTAGTTGTGGTTGCAGGGGTCGAGTCACAGCTCCTGGCCCCGCCTCTTCTCTGGCCTCTACTGGGTCACTTCCCTCTCCATGAGCTTTATTATGCCTCTACTTAAAGCTATGTATGGATCCTGCCTCCACTACATCGCTTCCCAAACTATTCCACTTCCTGACAACTCTATGACTGAAGAAATACTTCCTAACATCCCTGTGATTCATCTGAGCCTACAACTTCCAACTGTGTCCCATCTCTGGAACATTCTGTCTCTGTCCACCTTGTCGATTCCTCTCAGTATTTTATATGTCGTTATCATGTCCTCCCTATCTCTCCTGTCTTCCAGTGTCGTCAGGTCGATTTCCCTTAACCTCTCCTCGTAGGACATACCCTTTAGCTCCGGGACTAGTCTTGTTGCAAACCTTTCCACTTTCTCTAATTTCTTGAAGTACTTGACCAGGTATGGGTTACAAACTGGTGCTGAATATGGGCCTTCATACACGGCGTGCAGAGTCCTGAACGATTTCATACTGAGGTACCGGAATGCTGCTGTTAGGTTTGTTTGGCATCCATTTGCAGCCACAGTTATTTGGTTGATGTACGAATCAGATGTGCTCTGAATTACATTCACCCTGAGACCCTTTTCCTTCAGTGAGGTTTGCAGTCTCTGGCATCCTATTCTGTACTCTGAGGTCTTCTTTGCCCTTTTCCGATCTTCATAGCTATACATTTGGCGGGGTTATACTCCAGGGGCATGTTTCTGGACTAGGTTTGCAGCCTGCCAGGTCCCTTTTTGGTTCTGTCTGAGCCTCATCCGACTGAATTCTACTCATTAACTTAATCGTCTGCAAACAGAGACACTTTTGAGTCTAACCCATCCATCACATATACCAGAAACAACACCGGTCCTAGGACTGCCTCCTGTGGACCTCCACTCGTCACAGTCGCCCACTCTGACACCTCGTTACGTACTCTGACTCGTTGTTGCCTCAGTGTCAGGCGATAAATTAGACACATGTGCAACACTTGGGTATCTTTAATGAGTGTACAGAGTGTACAGGGTCCTGAACGATTCCTTATTAAGATGTCAGAATGCTGTTCTTAGGTTTGCTAGGCGCCCGTATGCTGCAGCAGTGATTTGGTTGATGTGCGCCTCAGGAGATGTGCCTGGTGTTATGCTCACCCCAAGATCTTTTTCCTTGAGTGAGGTCTGTAGTCTCTGGCCCCCTAGACTGTACTCCGTCTGCGGTCTTCTTTGCCCTACCCCAATCTTCATGACTTTGCACTTGGTGGGGTTGAACTCCAGGAGCCAATCGCTGGACCAGGCTTGCAGCCTGTCCAGAACCCTCTGTAGTTCTGCCTGTGTATGTGTGTACTCACATATTTGTACTCACCTATTTGTGGTTGCAGGGGTCGAGTCATAGCTCCTGGCCCCGCCTCTTCACTGATTGCTACTAGGTCATCTCTCTCCCTGCTCCATGAGCTTTATCAAACCTCGTCTTAAAACAATGTACGGTTCTTGCCTCCACTATGTCGCTTTCTAAGCTATTCCACTTCCTGACAACTGTATGACTGAAGAAATACTTCCTAACATCCCTTTGACTAATAGGAGTCTTCAACTTCCAACTGTGACCCCTTGTTTCTGTGTCCCCTCTCTGGAACATCTTGTCTCTGTCCACCTTATCTATTCCTCGCAGTATTTTATATGTCGTTATCATGTCTCCCCTAACCTTCCTGTCCTCTAGTGTCGTCAGGCCGATTTCCCTTAACATTTCTTCGTAGGAATATCCCCTTAGCTCTGGGACTAGTCTTGTTGCAAACCTCTGCACTTTCTCTTATTTTCTGACGTGCTTGACCAGGTGTGGGTTCCAAACTGGTGCTGCATACTCCAGTATGGGCCTCACGTATATGGTGTACAGAGTCTTGAACGATTCCTTAGTGATGTATTGGAACGCTATTCTTAGGTTTGCCAGCCGCCCGTATGCTGCAGCAGTTATCTGATTGAGGTGTGCCTCAGGAGATGTGCTTGGTATTATACTCACCCCAAGATCTTTTTCCTTGAGTGAGGTTTGCAGTCTTTGGCCACCTAGATTATACTCTGTCTGCGGTCTTCTTTGCCCTTCCCCGATCTTCATGACTTTACATTTGGCAGGGTTAAATTCAAGGAGCCATTTACTGGACCAGGTTTGTAGCCTGTCTAGGTCACTTTGTAGTCCTGCCTGATCCTCAACTGATTTAATTCTTCTCATTAACTTCACATCATCTGTAAACAGGGACAAATCTGAGTCTATCCCTTCCGTTATGTCATTCACATATACCAAAAACAGTACAGGTCCTAGGACTGACCCTTGTGGAACCCCACTCGTCACAGGTGCCCACTCTGACACCTCGTCACCTCATAGAACTCCAGTAGGTTTTTAACACAGGATTTGCCGTCCCTGAATCCGTGCTGGTTGTCACTGATAAGCTTATTCCTCTCTAGGTCCTCCACCACTCTTCTCCTTGTAATCTTCTCCATGACTTTGCATACTATTACATGTTAGTGACACTGGTCTCTAGAGTAATGTTGCATGTCTGTCTGCTTTCTTAAAAATTGGGACTACATTTGCCGAAGATTGTTGTTAGTGGTACACACAGCTCCTCTGCTCCCTCTCTCAGGACCCACAGAGATATTGTCCAGTCCCACCGCCTTTGAGGTGGGACTGGACAGCCTTTTCACCTCCTCTTCGGTTGTGTGTATTGTGTCAAGCACATGTTCGTGTACTCCACCATTCTGGCTTTCTGGAGTACTTTCTTTCTCCACTGAAAATACTTCCTTAAATTTCATGTTGAGTTCTTCACATACTTCTCGGTCGTTTCTTGTGATCTCCCATCCTTCTTTTCTCAGCTTGATTACCTAGTCTTTGACTGTTGTTTTCCTCTTGATGTGGCTGTACAACAGCTTCTGGTCACACTTGGCTTTCGCTCCTATGTCATTTTTGTATTGTGCATATTCGTTTCTGGCTCATCGATTAGTCTCCTTATTTTCCTGTTTCCTTTGTCTTCTATACCTTTTCCATTCTCAAGCACACTTAGTTTTGGCATCTCTGCTCCTCTGGATGAAATAAGTGCTCGTCCTCGTCTTCCCATTATTTCTGTTGGCCTTGGGGCCAGTTCTCTTTCCCACTGAACCTCGTGCAGGAAATTCCTCATATCTGTGTAGTCACCTCTTTTTTAGTTTAGTTTCTCCCGTCCAACTCTACCTGTGTCCCTGTTCACTTGTAACGCAACTATGTATTCGAAGCTCAGGACAACGTGACCACCAGCTCACTATGTGATGTCATGAATGTCTGAACTACTCTGGCAGTGTTCCTAACGTTTTGGTGCATGAAGTTTACCAGTACCACCTTCATCATATTTCCCCTTCACATTTCTGGTCCCCCATGTGGCTCCAGGTTTTCCCAGTCAATTTCCTAAAGATTGAAGTGACTAGCTCCCTTAAGGTTTACTATACAAATAGTAGGAGTCTAAGAAATAAGATGGATGAGCTAAGTTTACTTGCAAGTGCAGGTAATATACATATTATTGCTATAACGGAGACCTGGTTCAACTTGAAAGATAGAGAAATGCCTTCTGAATGCAACATGCAGGGTTATAAACTGATAGGGTCAACAGGAAGGGTGGTGGAGTGGCGATGTATGTCAGAGATAATTTAAATTGTTGTGTAAGACAGGATATAAGATTAGAAACATCGGACACTGAATCTGTTTGGCTACAGTCTCTGAAGGTCGTGACAAATTAACTTTGGGGTGTCATTTATAGGCCCCAAACCTTGATAGGGAGTGCGGTAGGCTGCTATGGGACGAAATTCATAAGGCATCTAGATATAAAAATGTTATGTT
>WNWK01054770.1:5000-11455 GCA_009830355.1 Cherax destructor
TGTTGTCGGGGCTTGTTGCTTGGATGGTGATGGGGATGGGATGGACAAATAGTTTTATTTGTGGACTGCTTTTGACATGGGCCTGCCAAGTATGGGCCAGTAGGCCTGTTGCAGTGTTCCTCCTTTCTTATGTTCTTATATATATATATACTATAATATATATATATATATATATATATATATATATATATATATATATATATATATATATATATATGAAGAGTAGTAGTAGTATATAATTATATATATAATATATATATATATATATATATATATATATATATATATATATATATATATATATATATATATATATATATATATATATATATATATATATATATATATATATATATATATATATATATATATATATATATAGCAAAAGATCACAGTAAACAGGTGATATCAAAATATGCAAGACAACCACTATGAAAAATAGAAGAATTCCAAGCGCTTTCGTGACTACTCACATTATCAAGAAACTATAAAAGGAAACATGACACGAAGGCTTATAAAGGGGCAGAATACACCTCACAGTCACATCACACTAACAAAGACTACACTCACACTAACAAAGACTACACCTCTTCACAGAGTCGTGCGTTGTTACGCTACTGTGAGGTGTAGTCTTTGTTAGTGATGTGACTGTGAGTGTATTCTGCCCCTTTATAAGCCTTGTGTCATGTTTCCTTTTATAGTTCCTTGATAATGTGAGAGTCACGAGCGTTCTTTGTATAGTGTTCTTCTTTTATTATATATATATATAGTATTATATATATATATATATATATATATATATATATATATATATATATATATATATATATATATATATATATATATATATATATATATATATATATATATATATGCAGGGGAGTTTCAGTGGGAAGAAAAAATGATATAAAGTCAGGAGTATCGGAGAGATACGAAGGGGTAGCAATGATGTTGCAGGATCAGTTATGGAGAGACAAGAGGGAATATAAATGTATAAATTCAATAATTATGTGGATTAAAATAAGGGTCGGATGTGAAAAGTGGGTCATAATAAGTGTGAATGCACCTGGAGAAGAGAGGAGTGTAGAGTAGAGAAAGAAATTTTGGGATATATTAAACGTGTGTGTAGGAGAGTAATTGTGAGAGAGAGTAATTGTGGCAGGGGACCTAAATGCTAAAGTAGGAGAAGCTTTTAGAGAGGGTGTAGTAGGTACGTTTGGCATGCCAAGTATAAATAATAATGGAGAGCATTTGATTGAACTTTGTATAGAAAGGGGTTTGGTTATAGGGAACACATATTTTAAGAAAAAGAGGATAAATAAGTATACAAGACATGATATAGGGCGTAATGACAGTAGTTTGTTCGACTATGTATTAGTACATAAAATACTATTGAGTAGACTTTTGGATGTACATGTTTATAGAGGGGCCACAGATATATCACTTTTTAATTTTAGCTACAGTGAGAGTAGAAGGTAGATGGGATACAAGGAAAATAGAAGCAGCAAGTAAAAGAGAGGTGAAGGTTTATAAACTATAGGAGGAGGCAGTTAGGGTAAGATATAAACAACTGTTGGAGGGAAGATAGGCTAGTGTGAGTATTGGCAATGTGGAAGAATATGTATGGGGTAAGTTTAATAATATAGTGTTAGAGTGTTCAGCAGAAGTTTGTGATTACAGGAAAGTGGGTGCGGGAGGGAAGAAGAGCGATTGGTGGAATGGTGATGTAAAGAGAGTAGTAAGGAAAAAAAAGTTAGCATGTGAGAGGTTTTTACAAAGTAGAAGTGATGCAAGGAGGGAGGAGTATATGGAGAGAAAAAGAGAGGTTAAGAGCGTGGTGAATCAATGTAAAAAGAGAGCAAATGAGAGAGATCACAGTAAACAGGTGATATCAAAATATGCATAACAACCACTATGAAAACTATAAAACAAAGCATAACAAGAAGGCTTATAAAGGGGCAAGACTACACGTCACAGTCACATCATACTAACAAAGACCACACCTCACAGTAGCGTGACATCGCCCGACTCTGTGAAGAGGAACAGAAACTCTTCCCAAGAATTAAGATTTGTCATTAAATTCTTCCCAAATTTTATTAATTATAAACGAATCCAATTTATATAAACCAAAAGAAATATTCATATTATTTTCAAAACTGCTTTTAATGAAACATGATTCCATGGGGATAGTCAAATTAGGTATATGGATAGGGCCTTCTGCTTGAAAGATAGAAGTAGGAGACAGAGGGTTTGCTTTCCTGGGGCTGGGATGGAGGATATTGTTAGCCGTCTGGACGAAATCATGAGAGGTAATGGGAGGTAATGACTCGATCCATGACAGCACTTTTCCCCCAATGCCTTGAGCTGCCACTTTCTTTAACAGTCTCTGGTGCGGTACTCTATCAAAAGCCTTACTAAAGTCTAAATAAACAATATCGAATTCTTTACCGTGATCAACAGCTTCAAAAGCTTTAGTGAAGAAGGTTAATAAATTAGATAGGCAGGAACGCCCTCGTGAATCCATGCTGAGTATCATTAATCAAATTATGGTTATCCAGGTTTATAGAACAAAAGTTAGGGATAAGATAGGTCCCCTTAAAAATAACTCTGGGCATCTTACTGACAAGGAGAATGATATGTGCTCTATTTTTAATAATTATTTTCTCTCGGTTTTCACACAGGAAGACATTAATAATATCCCAGTAATAATTTTTTACAGAGGCCCAGAAGAAGATAAATTATGTAATATCACAGTCACTAGCGAAATGGTTAGGAAACAACTAGACCGACTGAAACTAAATAAATCGCCGGGTCCTGATGAGCTTTTTGCAAGGGTTCTTAAGGAATGCAAAATGGAACTCTGTGAACCAATATCTAATATTTTTAATTTATCTCTTCAAACAGGTGTAGTGTCTGATATGTGGAAGATGGCTGGAAATAAATGGTAAAAAATACCGACACAATGGAAAAATAAACACATAAGCAGTATAATGTGATCCTTTATTGACAACGTTTCGCCCACGCAGTGGGCTTTATCGAGTCACAGACAGATCTACCTGGAAAATGAGCAACATGGAGATATATATAGGGTACAGTCAGGTGGAGAATGCTGGGTGAGGTGGAGAAAGCTGCATGTGAGTCTTAAAAGTAGTGTGATAGTTAAAAACATAGTGTGACTTAAAGGACCTGCAGTGTACCATTCTTGAGTTCTAGGTGGGATAGCGTTGAAGAAGTTTCTTGGCAATAGGTTCAGCTATGTTGTAGAAGCCGTTGCTCTGGTTGAAGTTGTTGGATATACAGATGAGTGATGATTCTAGGATTCTTCGGTATTGCGTGTTGTCTTCTTTGGCGATGAGTCTTGCGTTTCTGTAGTTGATTAAATGGTTGTGTAAATTTCGGTGTTGAACACAGGCATTTCTTGAGTCGTCAGATCTGCCTGCGTACTGGTGTTCTGAAATACGTGTTTGTAGGTCTCGGGATGTTTCGCCAACGTATAATTTGCTGCAGCCATTACAAGGGATTGTGTATACCCCTGCCGTGGAAGATGGCTAATGTAATTCCTGGAAAAATAAACACATAAGCAGTATAATGTGATCCTTTATTGACAACGTTTCCCACGCAGTGGCTTTATCGAGTCACAGACAGATCTGTCTGTGACTCGATAAAGCCACTGCGTGGACGTGTCAATAAGATCACATTATACTGCTTATGTGTTTATTTTCCATTGTGTCGGTATTTTATACCATTTATTTCCAATGTAATTCCTATTTTTAAAGCAGGGACAAGTCACTACCGTCAAATTACTGCCCAATAAGCCTGACCTCAATAGTAGGCAAATTACTAGAGTGAATTTTAGCTGATATTATTAGAAGCCATTAGATAACCATAATTTGATTAATTATACTCAGCATGGATTCACGAGGGCCGTTCTGCCTATCTAATTTATTAACCTTCTTCACTAAAGCTTTTGAGGCTGTTGATCACGGTAAAGAATTGATATTGTTTATTTAGACTTTAGTAAGGCTTTTGATAGAGTACTGCCAGAGACTGTTAAAAAAAGTGGCAGCTCATGGCATTGGGGAAAAGTGCTGTCATGGATCGAGTCATAGCTCACCAATAGGAAGCAGGAGTGTGCTAAATGGGGTTAAATCCGAATGGGGACTTGTAACAAGTGGTGTTCCACGGGATCAGTCTTAGGCCCATTGTTATTTATAATATATATCAATGACCTTGACGAGGAATTACTAGTGATATGAGCAAATTCGCCGCAGACACGAAGATAGGTAGGATAATTGATTCAAACATAGATGTCATAGAACTTCAGGAAGATTTAGGCAAACTTAATTCGTGGTCAGAAAAGTGGCAGATGCAATTCAATGTAACATAAGAAACATAAGAAAGGAGGAACACTGCAGCAGGCCTGTTGGCCCATACTAGGCAGGTCCTTCACAATCCATCCCACTAACAGAATAATTGCCCAACCTAATTTTCAATTCTACCCAGAAATAAGCTTTGAAGATTCTATTAACTCAAGTGCGAGTCCACTCAAATCAACCCCTCTCACTCATGAATTTATCCAACCTAAATTTGAAACTACCCAAGGTCATAGCTTCAATGACCCTACTAGGCAGACTGTTCCACTCATCAACTACCCTATTTCCAAACCAATATTTTCTATATCCTTTCTAAATCTAAACTTACCCAATTTGAATCCATTTTTCCCGGGTTCTCTCTTGGAGAGATATCCTCAAGACCTTATTTATATCCCCCTTATTAATACCCATCTTCCACTTATATACCTCGATCATGTCTCCCTCATTCTTCGTCTTACAAGTGAATGTAATTTAAGGGTCTTCAATCTTTCTTCATACGGAAGATTTCAATGCTATGAATTAACTTTGTCATTCGTCGCTGAATGTTTTCTAAAGAATTTATATCCATTCTGTAAAATGGAGACCAGAACTGAGCTGCATAATCTAGGTGAGGCCTTACTAATGATGTATAAAGCTGTAATATAACCGCTGGACTTCTGTTGCTTACACTTCTTGATATAAATCCCAGTAATCTATTTGCTTTATTTTTACGCTTAGGCATTGCTGACTTGGTTTGAGGTTGCTGCTTACCATAACCCCCAATCCTTTTCGCATTCTGTACGGCTGAGTTCAACATTATTAAGCTGGTAGGTGCTAGGGTTATGAACATTCCCGAGCTTTAGAACTTTGCTTTATCTACATTGAACTGCATCTGCCATTTTCTGACCAGGATGAGTTTGTCTAAATCCTCCTGAAGTTCCGTGACATCTACGTCTGAATCGATTATCCTACTATCTTCGTGTCATCAGCGAATTTGCTCATATCACTAGTAATTCCCCCGTCAAGGTCATTTATATATATTATAAACAACACGGGCCCAAAACCGATCCTTGTGGAACGCCACTTGTTACAGATCCCTCAGATTTAACCCCATTAATGCGCCCTCTGTTTCCCATTGGTGAGCCATGCTCGATCCATGAAAACACTTTTCCTCCAGTGCCGTGGCGGCCACTTTCTTTAACAGTCTCTGATGTGGTACTCTATCAAAAGCCTTACTAAAATCCAAATAAACAATATCGAATTCTTTATCATGATCAAGCTGCCTCAAAAGCCTTCTGAAAAAGTTAATAAATTAGTTAGGCAGGAACGGCCCTGGTGAATCCATGTTGAGTATCATTAATCAAATTATGCCTATCGAGATGGCTTCTTATGTTATCAGCTATAACCGACTCTAATAATTTGCCTACAATTGAAGTTAGACTTATTGGGCGGTAATTTGATGGTAACGACTTGTCCTGCTTTAAAAATAGGAATTACATTAGCATCTTCCACGTATCAGACACTACACCTGTTTGAAGAGATAGGTTAAAAATGTTAGTTAAGGGTTCACAGAGTTCAATTTTGCATTCCTTAAGAACCATGAAAAAGCTCATCAGGGCGGCGATTTATTTTGCTTCAACGGTCTATCTGTTTGATAACCATTTCGCTAGTGACTGTGATACTACATAATTTATCTTCTTCAGGCCCACTAAAATACCTAATTCTTGGGATATTATTAGTGTCTTCCTGAGTGAAAACCGAGAGAAAAAAATTATTAAAAATAGATAAATGCAAGGTTCTGAAGCTCGGAGTGTCCATACCCAAGCACTTATAAGTTAAATAACGTAGAACTTAGCCATACAGATTGCGAGAAGGACTTGGGGTGATGGTAAGCGCAACCTTAAACCAAGACGCAATGCCTAAGCGTACGTAATAAGGCAAATAGATTCTGGGATTTATATCAAAGTGTTAGCACACAAGTCCAGAGGTTATATTACAGCTTTATACATCATTAGTAAGGCCTCACCTAGATTACGCAGCTCAGTTTTGGTCTCCGTATTACAGAATGGACATAAATTCGTTAGAAAACATTCAGCGTAGAAT
>WNWK01054771.1:0-11455 GCA_009830355.1 Cherax destructor
AATTTAAGACTCAACTCAAAACCACCTACTCACCCAAAACTAAATGATCATACTATAAACTACTTTGAAAAATGCTCATTGTTACTTTCCTATACGATAATCTAAATTTTTAATAATATGTTATTATTATGTTACCCCCTACTCATATTATAAGTTAATGTCAAAAATGCTCAATGTTATTTTCCTTAAGATAATCTCAATTCCATATTATCATTCAAGAATCTTAACACCTGTAACAATCTAATATCTAATATCATTATATAATAATTTAAACAGTAAAATTTCATCATATTGTAATTTTGAAAATAATTTTTAACTAGAATAAACTCAATAAATTTCTCTAATTTTAAGTACATAGTTTTTAAGGACTAGAATAAGCTGCCCCTAATGACATGGCATGTCAGTGGCTCTCCTTGCACTCAATTTACATTGTAACTACCGATACCCATGTAATCTGCAATGAAATAAAATTTGTTTGTTTGTTTGTTTGTTTAATATATAAACTAATTGCTAACTTCTTATACTAATTGTTAAATTCTTAAATGTTTAAATTCCAGTACCTAAATTTTGTAAACCTAGTTAATCACTACAATTACCTAACCTTACTATCTGTATAATCATTGTGTAGCTATTGAGTAAGACCTATCATAAGACTGCCTGAAAAGCCTAGGCATACCTAGGCATATTATTGGCCATCTTGTAATATCTATTTTAATGTATAATTATAAGTACACCCCACCTTGTATATTACATGAAATAAAGAATTTGAATTTGAATTTGAATCTAGGACCACTAATAACACAACAAAAGGCAGCAGTTAGAATGATAACAAATTCACACTCCAGACAACATACTCCACCAATATTCAAAAACCTAAACTTACTCACCATACAAGACATTCATACTTTTTACTGTGCCTATTACATACATAGAACACTCTATGCAAATATTAACCCACCACTTAAACTTCTCCTTACCAATTTTAACAGGACACATGACCATAACACTAGACACAGATCACTCCTCGATGTTCCCCGTGTCCATCTAACACTATGTAAAAACTCAATGCATATAAAAGGCACAAAAATTTGGAATTCATTACCTATTATTGCCAAAGAAACCCTGCCTATACCCCAATTCAAAATGATGCTAAAAAAACACCTTCTCACCCAAACCTAAATGCTCAATATCAAAGATTCCCAACAAAGTAGAATAATCACTTAAATGTAAAAACCTGATTAATCACTTAAATGTAAAAACCTGATTAATCACTTAAATGTAAAAACCTGATTAATCACTTAAATGTAAAAACCTGTTATGAATAATACATACTAAGCTAACTGTTTCTATAACATTTACATTATAATGACCACGTAAACTGTAACTGCAATGCAATTAATTGTTTTAAATTGTTATCTCACTCAATTAGTTGCATTGCTACAATTAATAAATTATTATGTTCAACTTATATTCAAACTTTATAACTTAGATACACAATTATACTTATTTTATAAATTATCAACCATAATTTTTGTTACCATGTAGTCTACTATTAACCCTTTCGGGGTCGGTGCCATACTAGTACGTTTTACGAGCAGGGGTTGGTGCCGTACTAGTACGCCCAAATTCTAGCGGCCTCAATTTAAGCAGAAAACGTCTGGTAGGCATACATATGAGAGAATGGGTCTGTGTGGTCAGTGTGCGCAGTAAAAAAAATCCTGCAGTACACACTGCATCATGAGAGAAAAAAAACTGACCGTTTTTATCGATTAAAACAGCGACTTTGCAGTCGATTTTCGTATGGTATTTATTGATGTATTCTCGTTTTCTTGGTCTCATATGATAGAATGGAAGATATGTTACAGAAATAGAGATGATTTTGATTCTTATGACAATGACAAGTACCTTGAAATTGAGCTCAAAGTAGCAAAAATGTTCGATTTTTGACGATGTTCAAGAGTAAATAAATCACACCATGCCTCCAATACACATCAACTGGCGAGTCTTATATTCATGCACAAGTGCTCTGATATTATTTATACCATTTTTACAATGATGCAGTTGTATACATAACAGTAAATCTTCTATTTTTTGTGAGAATAAAAATTCAAAATGAAAAGCAAAAGTAATGGAACAGGGGCCTGGAGACGTGACTAATGAACAGAGAACATGTTATTTTAGTGCCAGGAATGTCTGCCTTGTTTACTCTGGACCCTATTTTGAAATTGGCATTGTTTGAAATTTGTGTGAAATTGGAAAATTGCCATTTTCTGACCACTATTTTGGGTAGATGAAATTGGTAAATAGGCGGTTTCTTGTACTCAATCGATAGAAGAAATGGAGTTCTAGCGAAATAGCTATAATATTAGGAAACTGAAACATTGGAATTTGTCGAAAATAGGGCTCAAAATGGGCAAAACTTGCCGATGCGTAAGTGTCATGGCTACCGCTAACTTCGCGAAAGCATAATTCCGTTAGTTTTCGATCAAATTTCATAATTTTGGTGGCGTTATGATCGGAAAAAGATTCTCTATCATTTCATAAGAAAAAATTAATTTTTTTTTTTTCCAAAAAATTTTCGACCCCAGGAACACTTTCATGAGAAGGCCTGTCGACCCCCAAAGGGTTAAATAGTCCTAAGAATGCCTGCAATGCACCGCATATTAGGGGCTTTTGGCATGTACATCTCATTTATTCCTATGTATCATGTCTACCTATGTATCATTGTACCATGTATACATAAATATTATGGAAGGGGATTCCCCTTCCAAACAATAGCCTCTCTTCCCTCTCCCCTTCTCCCTGTCTTCTATCCAGCAACATCATCTTCAATAAAGGTAAGTTTCATGTTGAATGTTCATTCTTTTGTGCATGTAAATCTATCTTTAAGGTAAAAAAAAAATTTTTTTTTAATTCTTCTGGGTGTCTGGAACGGATTAACTGAATTTACATTATTTCTTATGGGGCAAATGGTTTCAATTTTCATTGATTTCAGTTTTAGTTGATCCCTCTGGAACGGATTAAACACGAAAATGGAGGGTTGACTGTACAGTGGACCCTCGGTTTTCATGTATCGTCGTTTTTGCCGATTTCAGTTTTCGCGCACTTTTTTCGTGGAAATATTACCTCTGTTTTCGTCGATGGTACGGAACCTGTCCAGTGCCCAGTGCGCATACAAAGCCCGCAAGCCCACCTCCCCCACACATTCTCAGGCAGTGTAGCATTGTTTCTGGTTGAGTGAACATTATCCTGCGAGTTCATACAAAACATTTCTTAACAATCCATTGTTTTTGGCTCTTGATTATTGTGTGTGACTGCTAAATAAGCCACCATGGGCTCAAAGAAAGCTCCTAGTGCCAGCCCTTTGGTAAAGAAAATGAGGAACACCATTGAATTAAAGAAAGAAATCGTAACAAAGTATCAAAGTGGAGTCGATAAAGGCTATAGCACCAGCCAGCGATAAAGTGTAGCAATAACAGTGTAGAAAGTAAGTTAAGCGATAGAAAAATGACGACACGAAACTTAACTCCTCCATTGTTGTTTGAGGAATATAAGGGCACTGAGACCAGAGCCGCCCTCTGCAACCATCTCCTCCAAGATAAGTGTAAATATTTCTTATTTATAAAGTGTAAATATTTCTTATTTATAAAGTGTAAATATTTCTTATTTATAAATTAAAGTGTAAATATTTCTTATTTATAAATTATGTACATTGTTTCAGTGTGAATACTGGTGGTGGAATCAACCACCACCACTATATGTACGGCTTATGGTCAGTGGCCCTTATAAACCCAACAACAATAACACTATCACTAGTCCTTACATTCATAATGACATATTTTATTTATTCTAGAGTATATATCATGTTTCTGTGTTATTATTATTGTTTACTATGTTATATTAGATGATGCTCAATGATGACAAAACCTATTTCATGCAGTTTGGGAACAGAGATACAAATGTTCGCTTAACATAATGATAAATGGATCACTTGTCACAAAACTCACAGAGGGAAAATTCTTAGAATCCACCTTGACAGTGGCCTTAAATTTAAGACACATATACAACAAATTTCCAAGAAAGTCTCCAAGACCGTAGGAATACTATCCAAGATAAGGTACTATATTCCACAACCAGCTCTCCTTTCCCTTTATCACTCACTCATTTACCCCTATCTCACCTATGGAATCTGTGCATGGGGCTCAACAACAATAAATCGCCTCAAACCATTAATAACACAACAAAAGGCTGCAGTTCGAATGATAACAAATTCCCACTCCAGACAACATACTCCACTTATATTCAAAAGTCTAAACTTACTCACCATACAAGACATCCATACTTTTTACAGTGCCTATTACATACATAAAACACTAAACTCAAATATTAACCCGCAACTCAAAATTCTCCTAACCAACCTTAACAGGACACACGAACATAACACAAGGCACAGATCACTCTTCGATGTTTCCCGTGTCCACCTCACACTATGCAAAAACGCAATGCACATCAAAGGCCCAAAAATTTGGAATTTATTACCTATGATTACCAAAGAAACCCGGTCTGTATATCAATTCAAAACTCTGCTAAAAAACTACCTACTCGCCCAAAACTAAATACCCACTACTTTACATTACCTACAAAGTTATTAAAAAACCGTACACTGCCTCAAAATAACATTTATTCACTGAGTTACTCCCCTAGCCTCAAAACCCCCTACAAAATTGCTCAAAGAAAAATAATTTATCAAACATAATCTAGTACAAATGTTGAAACTTATACCTCATAATGTATATGCCATGTTATATCTTATAATGTATAAACCACCTATTATAAAGAAATCCATCCTCATGTACCCTTGTGCTCCTTGTAACTCATCTAATGACCTTATAAACTGTTATTGCAAAACAAATTATTGATTTAATTTGTTTAATCTGATTTAATAATTCTTTTATGTAGACACATAAAACTGAAAATTATCCAAAATTATATACCTATTCTGTTTCAAAATGTCATGTTCAAATTATGTTCAAATTTCATAGCTTTAATACTCAACTATACTTATATTGTAAACTGTCTCCTATAATTCTTACCATTTAGCCTCAAAACCCCTTACTTAATTGCACAAAGAAAAATAGTTTATCAAATATAATCTAGTACAAATGTTGAAACTTATACCTCATTTATCCTTATTTACCATTGTGCTCCTTGTAACTCATCTAATGACCATATAATTTGTTTTTGCAACACAAATTATTGCTTTAATTTGTTAAATCTGATTTAACCCTTTGGGGGTCGACAGGCCTTCTCAGGAAAGTGTTCCTGGGGTCGAAAATTTTTTGGAAAAAAACAAATTAATTTTTTCTTATGAAATGATAGAGAATCTTTTTCCGATCATAACGCCACCAAAATTATGAAATTTGATCGAAAACTAACGGAATTATGCTTTCGCGAAGTTAGCGGTAGCCATGACACTTACGCATCGGCGATTTTGCCCACTTTGAGCCCTATTTTCGACAAATTCCAATGTTTCAGTCTCCTAAAATTATAGCTATTTCGCTAGAACTACATTTCTTCTATCGATTGAGTACAAGAAACCGCCTATTTACCAATTTCATCTACCCAAAATAGTGGTCAGAAAATGGCAATTTTCCAATTTCACACAAATTTCAAACGATGCCAATTTCAAAATAGGGTCCAGAGTAAACAAGGCAGACATTCCTGGCACTAAAATAACATGTTCTTTATTCATTAGTCACGTCTCCAGGCCCCTGTTCCATTACTTTTGCTTTTCATTTTGAATTTTTATTCTCAAAAAATAGAAGATTTACTGTTATGTATACAACTGCATCATTGTAAAAATGGTATAAATAATATCAGAGCACTTGTGCATGAATATAAGACTCGCCAGTTGATGTGTATTGGAGGCATGGTGTGATTTGTTTACTCTTGAACATCGTCAAAAATCGAACATTTTTGCTACTTTGAGCTCAATTTCAAGGTACTTGTCACTGTCATACCAATCAAAATCATCTCTATTTCTGTAATATATCTTCCATTCTATCAAATGAGACCAAGAAAACGAGAATACATCAATAAATACCATACGAAAATCGACTGCAAAGTCGCTGTTTTAATCGAAAAAACGGTCAGAGTTTTTTTTTCTCTCATTATGCAGTGTGTACTGCAGGATTTTTTTTATACTGCGCACACTGACCACACAGACCCATTCTTTCATATGTATGCCTACCAGACGTTTTCTGCTTAAATTGAGGCCGCTAGAATTTGGGCGTACTAGTACGGCACCAACCCCTGCTCGTAAAACGTACTAGTACGGCACCGACCCCGAAAGGGTTAATTAATTTTATAATGAAGACAAAAGTACAAAACTATGTTTAAAAAATGTCATGTCTAAACTATGTTCAAATTTCATAGCTTAAATACTCAACTATACTCATATTGTAAACTATTTACAAAAATTCTTACCATTTAGTTTTAAGTTAATTTTAAGTCTGCCCAAAATGTCCTGCATATTAGGGGCTTTTGGGATGTACACCTCATGTAATCTCAATAACCCAATGTAATTCTTTGTATCATGTCCAAATAAACTATTACTATTACTAATTGTGATAGATAAATAAGCCGTAGAGCTGATATTAGTGTTAAATTGAAGCATTTTGTCCTGCCTCCAAACAATAAACTCGCCTCCCTCTCTCCTCCTCTCCATCTTCCATACACCAACAAGAGTCGCCGGGACTTCTGCGCCAGCCTTCGTCGGGTGTGGACGTCTCTCTCTCGCCTGAGTATCAGTGACAAATTTCCCTCATTCTCTCTGGGATGCTTGTCCTCATCTATTTTGCCCGCCGGGCACTCTACAAGAGGGGCACCTGGTCATCGGCTTACTTTTAGCCAGCTCCATTTTTTCCGCTCTGCGGATAATTATTTAATGGTCTTTGGTGGAAAGCCGGTTACTGTACTCAGGTGGGGGTGTGGGGGGTCCCGCTTTGCTGGGGCTTGGCAAGGGGTCCACCGGATCTAATGGAAACTTTAACCCTTTGGGGGTCCAAGGGGTCTCTCTGAAACTTGTTCTCAGGGTCCACGAATTTAAAAAAAAAAAAAAAAAAAATTATGAAATGATAGAGAATCTTTTTCCGATCATAATGCCACAAAAATTATGAAATTTTATCGAAAACTAACGGAATTATGCTTTCGCGAAGTAAGGGGTATCCATGACATTTACGCATCAGCGATTTCGCCCACTTTGAGCCCTATTTTCCAGCAAATTCCAATGTTTCAGTCTACTAAAATTATAGCTATTTCGCTAGAACTCCATTTCTTCTATCGATTGAGTACAAGAAACCGCCTATTTACCAATTTCAACTACCCAAAATAGTGGTAAGAAAATGGCAATTTGGCAAATTTTACACAAATTTCAAACAATGCCAATTTCAAAATAGGGTCCATAATAAACAAGGCAGACATTCCTGGCACTAAAATAACATCTTTTCTGTACATTAGTCACGTCTCCAGGCCCCTCTTACATTACTTTTGCTTTCCATTTTGAATTTTTATTCTCAAAAAAAATAGAAGATTTACTGTTATGTATACAACTGCATCATTGTAAAAATGATATAAATAATATCAGCGCACTTGTGCAAGAATATTAGACTCTCCAGTTGATGTGTTTTGGGACGCATGGTGTGATTTGTTTACTCTTGAACATCGGCCAAAATCGAACATTTTGGCTACTTTGTGCTCAGTTTCAAGGTACTTGTCATCGTGAAACCAGTCAAAATTATCTCCATTTCTGTAATATATCATCCATTCTATAAAATGAGACTAAGAAAACGAGAATACAAGCATAAATACCATACGAAAATAGACTGCAAATTCACTGTTTTAAACCAAAAACACGGTCAGAGTTTTTTTATCATTATGCACTTTGTGGTGCAGGAATTTTTTTATACTGTGCACACTGAATGCACAGACCCATTCTATCACATCTAGGCCTAACAGCCTGTTTCTGATTGATTTGAGGCGCTAGAATTTAGGCATACTAGTACGTCAATAACCCCAGGGCTTAAGCCGTACTAGTACGACCAAAACCCGAAAGGGTTAAAGTTTCTATCTCAATTTCCATAGGAACTTTTGTTCCTTTTCTTTCATCGCCCAGCCTTGGGCAACAAATCTTCCCCGACCATCGGGAAGCCGGGCTCGATACAGCTTATGCTGTCAGTGGCCCTGATAAACCCAACAAAGAAATAAAGAAAGAAGAACAAGAGTGGCCAATAAAGGTAAGTGTGATGTTAAATGTTCATTTATACATGTTATTAGTGCTTTATATTTATTGGTCATACTTTTCTGTATGTAAATATATATTTAATCACTAAAAATTATTTTTGTTAATACTCCTGGGTGTCTGAAGCGAATTAATTGAATTTACATTATTTCTTATGGGGAAAATAGTTTCAGTTTTGCCGATTTCAGTTTTAGCCGATCCTCTGGACGGATTAAACACGAAAACCAAGGATCCACTGTATAATCTATGGTTTTGGGTATCCGTGGTAATGAAATGAAATGAAACGTTTATTTCCTTGCAAAGCTTACAATGTGTGTTTACATATAAAATATTAATTACAAAGGCCATAGCTTGCCTAAGCATTTCAGGCAGGTCTTTGTAGTTCTTGGAATGTATCCCTGCAGATTCGGGGTCCTACTGGACTGTTTTAGCAGCATTTGCACAAAGTACACCCCAACATCATTTACCACCACTACAGTACAACTAGCTTTCCAAGGAAATAAACATTTTAATTTTCATATCATCCTTTCATATTACAGTATGTTCAAAAATGGTTTCAATACTGTCTTGTTGAATATAAATCAAAATTTTCTTTAATTTCAGGTATTGAACCAGTTTGCCTACATTATGAATTTGCCGCAGTCATTAGTGAAGAACCTACTGAATATTTTCAGTCATCTCTTACATGCTACAACAGTTTACGAGTTTGTGAAACCTAGGTTTCTTACACTTTTGTCGATGAAGTGATAGTCTATCTTTCGTTTGAAAAGCTCCAGCAGAAATGTTTACCAATTATAAGATTATACAGTAGCTCTTATAAACTACTCTATACTTTAAATCCTCGACTTAAACACGTTGTGAATCTTATGTAGTGTGTATATCATTATTTTACTTTATTGTTTATATTATTTTACAAATTCAGGAGATCCCTAATGTGTTGTAAGTTGAGGACTTGCTGTATAGAGCATTTTTTTTGTAAATGAGATGGTAACTTCTTCCAATTGTTTTACAAAAAAATGTGCTAAAATCCTTTTTTGAATCTTTACAAGTTGTATATACTGGCTATGCAGTGGTATGTGGTACCCCTGTGAAGCCAGTGGCATGTGGTACCCTGTGTAAACCAGTGGTATGTGGTACCCCTGTGTGAGCCAGTGGTTTATGGTACCTTGTAAACCAGTGGTTAGTGGTAACCTGTGCAAGCCATGGTATGTGGTCCCTGTGTAAGCCACAATACGTCATGTGGAATCTATTATATTTGAACCTGCCGAAATGGTAATGTACTGAATGCCAAACTCACTGTCTCAATACTTGATGTGTGGTGTTTCTTCGTGAATCACATAATAGAAGTCACGTTTGTAATGCCCCCCAGTAAGTGCTCTTTTGACTAAATTCGATTTGAGATTGGTTTATTGGATTATTATAATAAAAGTGCTAATGATTTAAATGATTATATACATTGGAACACGGACATTGGTCATACCATGAAATTTTATTGCAGTTGTGTATAGTGATACTAATCATGCCGGGTATTTGTTGTTTTTGTTATGCCAAATTATTAAATTATTGCTATTAAGTGAATCATACTGAGAAATCATACATCCTTATGCTTGAATCATACAACACTAAACCACGGATAACATGATTGTTCATTTTACACTGAGACATGATTGTTCATTTTAACGAGGCATGATTGTTCATTTTACAAAAATTGGATGGTGTTATTTTTAATCAAACTGCATTTATTTTATAAACTTAAATCTGTGGTGTTTGTCAGGGTAATGTTTAAAATCCTTTGTGGAGGTAATGTTTAAGGTGCTTAAGTTTATTTAAGGGCATTAAAAGGAACATAGAGGCGAAGCGTTGGCTTCATCTTGGCTTCTGGGAAATATTTACGTATTTCTCACCATGATGTAAGCTACTCTGGTTGAAAGAGGTGAATGTTCCAGTGGCTCCTTTTAAAGTTTCCTAAAGCTCTTAAGGTATTTATCGTATAAATTTTTTTTATTAACCTTTTCACTGTCTCATCTGTAGATCTACACTGTCAACGCCAAGGTCACTTACATATTATTACAGTGGACCCTCGGTTTCCTACAGCTCCCAACTCGAACAATTATGTAAGTGTATTTTTGGGGTCTGAAACAACTAATCCTCTACATTGTCCTTATGGGAACAAATTCATTGGTAGGCTTTCGACAGCATTCTGGAAAGAATTATTGACAAAAAACCGAGGGTCCACTTTATAATCAAATAAAGCGCTAAAACAAGGGTCAGTCACTTATGAATCTGTGTTTTGAGCTCAACTTCCTCAGATAAGCTGTGGTGGTAAATTGTGGCCCAGACTGAGAGAATGGGTCTGTGCCGAGTGCATACAGAAACAAAAATTCTTCTCCATGCGGTGCATGTTGGGAAAAGCAAACCTCTGATCTTGTGTTTAAAAAAAAAAAATGCCACGGGCGGGTTATCGTGGTGAGAATCGTTAAACTCCAGGCAATCATGACATCACGATTTCGTGAGTCATCTTCATTTGATTTAAAATGTTGTTGATTACCGGTCCTACAGGTATAAAACAAATTCCAACCACACAAAGAGCAAAACTAATGTAAAAGACCTGGGTGGTCATGTCAGATGATCTCACCTTAAAACCATAACATTGTATCAATCATATCTGCGAGAAAAATGACAGGATGGATAATGAGAACCTTCAAAACTAGGGTGGAAGCCATGATGACACTTTTTGGTCGCTTGTTCTATCTAGGTTGGAATATTGCTGCACACTAACAGCACCTTTCAAGGCGTAAATTACTGATGTAGAAAATGTGCAGAAACCTTCACGGCCATAACCGTAAAACATATTTACGGGAGCCTGAAGATCTAAACCTGTACTCCCTAGAATGCAGGCAGGAGTCGATACAACACAACCCAATAAAAAAAGGGAGCTTATGACACGTTTCGGTCCGACTTGGACCATTTACAAATCACCTAACACGCAGGACAGGAAGAATATACAGGCGGGAGAGATACATTTATATACACATGGAAAATTCTCAGGTTAGTAAAACTTGCCAAAATCACTCCTACGAAATCAAAAAAGCTGGCAGGCGTGTAACATCCCCCAATGAAGAGCAGGGTGCCACTGTGGCACTAGCCGTTGAGGGA
>WNWK01054772.1:0-11455 GCA_009830355.1 Cherax destructor
GTAGTGGGTGAGTGGAACAGTCTACCTAGTAGTGGGTGATTTGAACAGTCTACCTAGTAGTGGGTGAGTGGAACAGTCTACCTAGTAATGGGTGAGAGGAACAGTCTACCTAGTAGTGGGTGAGAGGAACAGTCTACCTAGTAGAGTCACTGAAGCTGAAAACTTTCAGTAGCTTCAGATATTAGTTGGATAATTACATGAGTGACAAGGTTTGGATTTGAATGGGACTTGCCTATGATGCAGGAGACACTTATGCAACAGATGGGAATCTTTTTTGAGGAATCCTTTCGCCACACAGTGGCTTCATCAGTCCAATATAAAGCAGAAAGGTGTAAGGAGAGGAGGAGTTTGAGGTAATCAGTCCTACAGCCTGGAATCGATGTGTTCCGTCCATTAAAGTTTAAGAAAGTACTTTCTTCAGTCCAACAACGTTGAAGAAAGTACTTTTTTCAGTCAAACAATGTTGAAGAAAGTACTTTCTTCAGTCCATCAATGTTGAATAAAGTACTTTCTTCAGTCCATCAATGATGAAGAAAGTACTTTCTTCAACACTTGTCCAACCTTTGGAGGAAGACGTACTTACACTAGTGGATGGTCCCACTGTGATCCCGCTTCCTGCTTCCACTCACCTTACTGCAGTATATAAGTCACTTCTACGGCCATATGCTGTACTTCCTACAAGAGTGATGGACTGAACACATCGATTCCAGGCTGAGGAACTGATTACCTCAAACTCCTCTTCTCCTTATACCTTCCTGCTTTGTATTGGACTGATGAAGCCACTGTGTGGCGAAATGTTTTTTCAATAAAGATGTCCATACGTTGCACAAGTGTCTCAATTCTTTAACTTGTGGGTTTTCAAAACCATTTATCACAAGGATACCATTATTATTATTTTATTAAATAAAATGAGTTGCAACGCAACTCTTAATAATAAAGTGGATTAAATTCTGCTCCATTAAATAATGGATCAGCATCAAATTCGTTCAGCTTTCATCGAGTCTGACACCAAGGCTAAGTCTCATTTTTCTAAATTTTTGAGAACCTTTGAGGTTAGAACGTGTGGTGGCACAGTCTCCAAGGTAACATTGGAGTGATGAAGAAGGAAAGATATGTTCAAATTGTAAGAGGAATAGAAAGAGCTACCTTTTTTTCAATGTATTATTTTCCATAACGGCGTCTGTTAGGAAGACTGAGAGGATTGTTGTGGGGGTTCTGAAGTAAGACTACGTTGTCCACAAGACTGTGACAAGATGCATGACAGTGTTATAGTGCCTGACACTAGTGAAGAAAACACTTATAGTGCCTGACACTAGTGAAGAAAACACTTATAGTGCCTGACACTAGTGAAGAAAACACTTATAGTGCCTGACACTAGTGAAGAAAACACTTATAGTGCCTGACACTAGTGAAGAAAACACTTATAGTGCCTGACACTAGTGAAGAAAACACTTATAGTGCCTGACACTAGTGAAGAAAACACTTATAGTGCCTGACACTAGTGAAGAAAACACTTATAGTGCCTGACACTAGTAAGAAAACACTTATAGTACCTGACACTAGTGAAGAAAACACTTATAGTGCCTGACACTAGTGAAGAAAACACTTATAGTGCCTGACACTAGTGAAGAAAACACTTATAGTGCCTGACACTAGTGAAGAAAACACCTATAGTGCCTGACACTAGTGAAGAAAACACTTTTTCAGAAAGTCACTTGACAACGCTGTTAAGATACTTATTAAGTTAGACAGACTATACAAAGTGCACTCATTTATAACAAAAAAGGCACAATACCGTGGCTGGAACAATACACACACAACCCGCACATATAAAAGAGAGGAGCTTACGACGACGTTTCGGCCCGACTTGGACCATTTACAAAGTCACACTAACACACAGAGACAGAGGAAGGGTATTTATAGGCAGGCAGACAGGGGAGGGTACAAGAGAGTGGGGAAATGTAGGAGTAGTGGTAGTAGTGGTAGTAGTAAAGGTAGTAGTAAAGGTAGTAGAGTAGACAGTCATATGGGAAGGAGCACTGCTATGAGGCTAGCGGCCCCAAGAGAAGTACGAGAGGAAGAAAAGCGAAAAAATGAAGGAAAATACAAGGCAAAAGAAAGAACAGAAAAGAAGGAAACCAAGGAGAAAAAGGAGAAGGGGAAGATAAGACAGGGAAGGAATCAGGTTAAGTCACGGGTGTTCTGAAGTTTAGAGCATTTAACAATGTAATGAGAGAGGAAGCATCAACAGAGACAAAGCCAGGGCTAAGATTCATACAGGAAAGTTGTGTATAAGGAGGATTCAACCAGGCGGCGACTATGAAAGTTGGAGCAGTAGGAGTGACAGTTTTAGCAGAAGACCAATCAATGGGATGACTGTGATCTCTGACATGACAGAAAAGAGCATTATTAGTGTCGGCAAGCCTAACACTATTTTTGTGCTCCTGAGTCTGTCAGAAAGAGATCGGCCAGTTTCTCCGAAGTACTGAAGAGGACAGGAGGAGCAAGAAATAGAGTAGACACCAGGAGAATCTGTGGAGGTAGGGAGGTATGAACTAGATTAGTGCGAAGAGTGTTAGTTTGGCGAAGGTAAGTTTGATGTCTAAGAACGGAGAGGTTGCTGAGATTAGAGAGACCAGAGATGTAGGGAAGGCAGAGGACTGGAGAGTTCTCAGGAGTAGAGGGTTTAGGAGAGAAGAAAGTCCGTTTAGCACGAGAGAAAGCAGAGTCTATGAAATGGGAAGGTAGCCCAGGCAGGAAAAGAATTATGAAGAGTGGAAATTTCTGCTTCAAGAAACTGAGGATCACAGATGCGGAGAGCACGGAGAAAGGGAGATAAGAACACTCTTCTTGACAGAGGAGGCATGATAAGAGAAGTAATGAATGTACATGCCACTGTGCATAAGGCTTGCAGTACACGGAGAAGGCAAAACCTGTAACTGAACGGTGGACATGAACATCAAGAAAGGGAAACAAAGAAATTTGATTCCCAATCAGCTTTAAACTTAATGGAAGGGCAAGATTATTAAGAGCATCAAGAAAAGGTTGGAAGAGACTTAAGTCATGAGGCCAAAGAGCAAAGATGTCATCTACATAGCGGAGCCAGAGTGAAGGACGTACATCAATAGTGGGAAGAAGAACAGTCTCGAAGTATTCCATATAAAGATTAGCAAGAACAGGAGATAGAGGAGGCCCATAGCGACACCAAAAGGTTTGAGAATAATATTTACCTTGAAAGGAAAAGGAGTTAGAGTCCACGCAAAGTCGGATAAGATCAAGAAAGACATCAGTAGGTATAGGAGATGAAGTAACCCTTCATTGGCCTTCTCTCCGAAAATTAAGGACATCATCCAGAGGACATTAGTGAAGAGGACTCGACATCAAGACTAAGCATCTTACAGGTCGGGAGAGAGCGAACACGTTCGATGAAGTCTTGAGAGTGACGAAGGTGGGCAGGAGAAAAAGTACCAAGAAAAGGAGTGAGGGTTTTGGCTAGCCAGGACGCAAGAGAATAAGAGACAGAACCTCTAGAAGATATGATGGGACGTAGAGGAATATCAGGTTTGTGAGTTTGGGAAGGCCATAGAAATAGGGCAGAGAGGACAGATGACACGAAAACGATGAACAAGGTTAAAGTCAGAAGGGCAGAGGTCGGAGAGAGTCTTAAGTTTCTTGTTGAAAGTTCGCTCTCTCCCGACCTGTAAGATGCTTAGTCTTGATGTCGAGTCCCTCTTCACTAATGTCCCTCTGGATGATGTCCTTAATTTTCTCGGAGAGAAGGCCAATGAAGGGTTACTTCATCTCCCTATACCTACTGATGTCTTTCTTGATCTTATCCGACTTTGCGTGGACTCTAACTCCTTTTCCTTTCAAGGTAAATATTATTCTCAAACCTTTGGTGTCGCTATGGGCTCTCCTCTATCTCCTGTTCTTGCTAATCTTTATATGGAATACTTCGAGACTGTTCTTCTTCCCACTATTGATGTACGTCCTTCACTCTGGCTCCGCTATGTAGATGACATCTTTGCTCTTTGGCCTCATGACTTAAGTCTCTTCCAACCTTTTCTTGATGCTCTTAATAATCTTGCCCCTTCCATTAAGTTTAAAGCTGATTGGGAATCTAATTCTTTGCTTCCTTTCCTTGATGTTCATGTCCACCGTTCAGTTACAGGTTTTGCCTTCTCCGTGTACCGCAAGCCTATGCACAGTGGCATGTACATTCATTACTTCTCTTATCATGCCTCCTCTGTCAAGAAGAGTGTTCTTATCTCCCTCTTTCTCCGTGCTCTCCGCATCTGTGATCCTCAGTTTCTTGAAGCAGAAATTTCCACTCTTCATAATTCTTTTTCCCGCCTGGGCTACCTTCCCATTTCATAGACTCTGCTTTCTCTCGTGCTAAACGGACTTTCTTCTCTCTAAACCCTCTACTCCTGAGAACTCTCAGTCCTCTGCCTTCCCTACATCTCTGGTCTCTCTAATCTCAGCAACTCTCTCCGTTCCTTAGACATCAAACTTACCTTTCGCCAAACTAACACTCTTCGCACTAATCTAGTTCATACCTCCCTACCTCCACAGATTCTCCTGGTGTCTACTCTATTTCTTGCTCCTCCTGTCCTCTTCAGTACTTCGGAGAAACTGCCGATCTCTTTCTGACAGACTCGGGGAGCACAAAAATAGTGTTAGGCTTGCCGACACTAATAATGCTCTTTTCTGTCATGTCAGAGATCACAGTCATCCCATTGATTGGTCTTCTGCTAAAACTGTCTACCCTACGTCTAACTTTCATAGTCGCCGCCTGGTTGAATCCTCCCTTATACACAACTTTCCCTGTATGAATCTTAGCCCTGGCTTTGTCTCTGTTGATGCTTTCTCTCTCATTACATTGTTAAATGCTCTAAACTTCAGAACACCCGTGACTTAACCTGATTCCTTCCTGTCTTATCTTCCCCCTTCTCCTTTTTCTCCTTGGTTTTCCTTTCTTTCTGTTCTTTCTTTTGCCTTGTATTTTCCTTCATTTTTCGCTTTTCTTCCTCTCGTACCCCCTTGCGGGCCGCTAGCCTCATAGCAGTGCTCCTTCCCATATGACTGTCTACTCTACTACCTTTACTACTACCTTTACTACTACCACTACTACCACTACTCCTACATTTCCCCACTCTCTTGTACCCTCCCCTGTCTGCCTGCCTATAAATACCCTTCCTCTGTCTCTGTGTGTTAGTGTGACTTTGTAAATGGTCCAAGTCGGGCCGAAACGTCGTCGTAAGCTCCTCTCTTTTATATGTGCGGGTTGTGTGTGCACTCATTTATTACTAATATTACTACGACTACTACTAATAACCACAAATAACTCAGCTTCCACCGCGCAACTACTCATTCACGTTGGTGGTATAAACACAGAAGAATAAGCAACATGTGCAAGACCTGGATTTAGGGGCACGTCAGTTCCCACGGCATCTAATATGTTCCTTTTTCCACTATAATCTACCTTGTCCATAATTACTATCGCATTTGCTTTGTTTCGTAAGGTGAAGTCCAGGATCTTTCCTTAATTCATGGTATAAATTAACAAATCTTTGAGGACAATTGTGTTGTAAACCTCTACAACACAACTGAGGATACAATTGAGTACAATTGTGTTGTAGAGGTCTGTAGAGGTTCTCAAAGATTAAGGAAAGATCCTAGACTTCACCTTACGAAATAGACAAAGCAAATGCGATAGTAATTACGGATAAGGTAGATGTATGATAGGGGACAAATAAACATGATATTAGGAGACAGAGAAACTCACTTCTGCTGTCTCCAATACGTAATTTGTAGTCAAATGAAAAATCAATTAATTGGTGAAATGTCTTCATAATAAAGTTACCCCAGATGTTGTTATTGTCTTATTCATGAACAAGAACATTCCTGGAATATATTGTAAATGGACAATCTCGTGCGGTGTGAAGCCGCGTCAGGAGGAAAGAAACTCGGAGTTAAAATAATGTAAGTGCATACTAACACACTCAAGTCAATACTATTTTATTTCAAGAAGTGGTAAACCAGTGTGGGTTATAAAGTAGCAGTGGTGGAAGTGTGTCGTGTTTCTTGAAGGTATATGTCGTGTTTCTTGAAGGTGTGTGTCGTCTTCCTTAAAGGAATGTGTCGTTTTCCTTGAATTTATGTGTCTGATTTTTTAAGTTGTATGTCGTGTTTTCTGAAGCTAAGTCGTGCTTCCGGAAGGTGTGCTGTGATTTTTCAAGGTGTGTCGTGTTTCGTGCAGGAGTGTGTTGTGTAGGAGTGTGTCGTGTAGAAGTGTGTCGTGTAGGAGTGTGTCGTGTAGGAGTGTGTCGTGTACACGTGTGTCGTGTAGGAGTGTGTTGTGTAAGAGTGTGTCGTGTAGGAGTGTGCCGTGTAGTAGTGTGTTGTGTAGGAGTGTGTCGTGTAGACGTGTGTCGTGTAGGAGTGTGTTGTGTAAGAGTGTGTCGTGTAGGAGTGTGCCGTGTAGTAGTGTGTCGTGTAGGAGTGTGTCGTGTAGGAGTGTGTCGTGTAGACGTGTGTCATGTTCGAGTGTGTCGTGTAGGAGTGTGTTGTGTAGGAGTGTATCGTGTAGGAGTGTGTTTTGCAGGAGTGTGTCGTATAGGAGTGTGTCGTGTAGGAGTGTGTCGTGTAGGAGTGTGTTGTGTAAGAGTGTGTCGTGTAGACGTGTGTCGTGTAGGAGTGTGTTGTGTAAGAGTGTGTCGTGTAGGAGTGTGCCGTGTAGTAGTGTGTCGTGTAGGAGTGTGTCGTGTAGGAGTGTGTCTTGTAGGAGTGTGTCGTGTAGGAGTGTGTCGTGTAGGAGTGTGTCGTGTAGGAGTGTGTCGTGTAGGAGTGTGTCGTGTAGGAGTGTGTGTGTAGGAGTGTGTCTTGTAGGAGTGAGTGTAGGAGTGTGTCGTGTAGCAGTGTCGTGTAGGAGTGTGTTGTGTAGGAGTGTGTCGTGTAGGAGTGTGTTGTGTAGGAGTGTGTCGAGTAGGAGTGTGTTGTGTAGGAGTGTGTCGTGTAAGAGTGTGTCGTGTAGTAGTGTGTCGTGTAGGAGTGTGTCGAGAAGGAGTGTGTCGTAGGAGTGTGTCGTGTAGGAGTGTGTCGTGTAGGAGTGTGTGTGTAGGAGTGTGTCTTGTAGGAGTGAGTGTAGGAGTGTGTCGTGTAGGAGTGTGCCGTGTAGTAGTGTGTCGTGTAGGAGTGTGTCGTGTAGGAGTGTGTCGTGTAGACGTGTGTCATGTAGGTGTGTGTCGTGTAGAAGTGTGTTGTGTAGGAGTGTATCGTGTAGGAGTGTATCGTTTAGGAGTGTGTCGTGTAGGAGTGTGTCGTATAGGAGTGTGTCGTATAGGAGTGTGTCGTGTAGGAGTTTGTCGTGTAGGAGTGTGTTGTGTAGGAGTGTGTCGTGTAGTCGTGTGTCGTGTAGGAGTGTGTTGTGTAAGAGTGTGTCGTGTAGGAGTGTGCCGTGTAGTAGTGTGTCGTGTAGGAGTGTGTCGTGTAGGAGTGTGTCTTGTAGGAGTGTGTCGTGTAGGAGTGTGTCGTGTAGGAGTGTGTCGTGTAGGAGTGTGTCGTGTAGGAGTGTGTCGTGTAGGAGTGTGTGTGTAGGAGTGTGTCTTGTAGGAGTGAGTGTAGGATGTGTCGTGTAGGAGTGTCGTGTAGGAGTGTGTTGTGTAGGAGTGTGTCGTGTAGAGTGTGTTGTGTAGGAGTGTGTCGAGTAGGAGTGTGTTGTGTAGGAGTGTGTCGTGTAAGAGTGTGTCGTGTAGTAGTGTGTCGTGTAGGAGTGTGTCGAGAAGGAGTGTGTCGTGTAGGAGTGTGTCGTGTAGGAGTGTGTCGTGTAGGAGTATGTCGTGTAGGAGTGTGTCGTGTGGGAGTATGTCGTGTAGGAGTGTGTCATGTAGGTGTGTGTCGTGTTGAGTGTGTCGTGTAGGAGTGTGTCATGTAGGTGTGTGTCGTGTAGGAGTGTGTCGAGTAGGAGTGTGTCGTGTAGGAGTGTGTCGTGTAGGAGTGTGTCATGTAGGAGTGTGTCGTGTAGGAGTCTGTCGCGTAGGAGTTTGTCGTGTAGAGTGTGTCGTGTAGGAGTGTGTCGTGTAGAGGTGTCGTGTAGGAGTGTGTCGTGTAGGAGTGTGTCGTGTAGGAGTGTGTCGTGTAGGAGTGTGTCGTGTAGGAGTGTGTCGTGTAGGAGTGTGTCGTGTAGTATTGTGTCGTGTAGGAGTGTGTCGTGTAGGAGTGTGTCTGTAGGTGTGTGTCGTGTAGGAGTGTGTCGAGTAGGAGTGTGTCGTGTAGGAGTGTGTCGTGTAGGAGTGTGTCATGTAGGAGTGTGTCGTGTAGGAGTCTGTCGCGTAGGAGTTTGTCGTGTAGGAGTGTGTCGTGTAGGAGTGTGTCGTGTAGGAGTGTGTCGTGTAGGAGTGTGTCGTGTAGGAGTGTGTCGTGTAGGAGTGTGTCGTGTAGGAGTGTGTCGTGTAGGAGTGTGTCGTGTAGGAGTGTGTCGTGTAGGAGTGTGTCGTGTAGGAGTGTGTCGTGTAGGAGTGTGTCTGTAGATGTGTCGTGAGTGTGTCATGTAGGAGTGTGTCGTGTAGGAGTCTGTCGCGTAGGAGTGTGTCGTGTAGGAGTGTGTCTGTAGGTATCGTGAGTGTCGTGTAGGAGTGTGTCGTGTAGGAGTGTGTCGTGTAGGAGTGTGTCGTGTAGGAGTGTGTCGTGTAGGAGTGTGTCGTGTAGGAGTGTGTCGTGTAGGAGTGTGTCGTGTAGTAGTGTGTCGTGTTTCTGGTCTCTTCATCGAGAAGAAAATTATTCCCCTGTTTAATAAAAGTAAAACAACAGTTTGTATGTTGTTTGTGTGTAGTTTGCCTTGGGCTTTGTTTATTTTGTATTCGTTGTGTTGCCGGAGGATCACAACCTCACACCACACCTCCATTGAGAAGTGTACCAGGTGATAGACTCCTGCTGGTGGTGTTGACGGAGGATCACAACCTCACACCACACCTCCACTGAGCAGTGTACCAGGTGATAGACTCCTGCTGGTGGTGTTGACGGAGGATCACAACCTCACACCACACCTCCACTGAGCAGTGTACCTGGTGATAGACTCCTGCTGGTGGTGTTGACGGAGGATCACACCTCACACCACACCTCCACTGAGAAGTGTACCAGGTGATAGACTCCTGCTGGTGGTGATGACGGAGGATCACAACCTCACACCACACCTCCACTGAGCAGTGTACCTGGTGATAGACACCTGCTGGTGGTGATGACGGAGGATCACAACCTCACACCACACCTCCACTGAGCAGTGTACCTGGTGATAGACTCCTGCTGGTGGTGATCATTAACCAAGGAATATTATCAAAATGGTAAAAAATACATATTTCTTGTATTATCTATTTTTCCACGCTTGTATTTTTCTCCTATGCGCTGAGCTTTCCTCAGACCTTCAGTATTTCATGATCTCGCCCTAGCTCGCTACGTTTTTATAATTAAGGTAATGCACACTGGGAGGGTGCCAAAAACATTGTTTTTAATGATCCACATTATCCAAATACTATTGATGGTCATGATGGTGATAGTTTTAATGGGAGTGGAGTATGATGGTAGGAGTGGTATGATAGTAGCGGACGTATGATTATAATATGATAATATTATATTATTATTATGATGATAGTAATGGTATGATGGTAATGGTGATGGTTATTTGATATTAAATGTGATGGTTGTATGATGGTAATGGTGATGGTTGTATGATAGTAATGGTGATGGTGTTATGCTGGTAGAATGACCCAATCACTCATTCGACAGCCGTCTTGCCAAAAGACCACCGACATTACAGTTCAAAAGACTCTCCGAATTGCAGCATTTTCACCTCTCTTTCATAGTGTAGGTACTGTATTACCCACCTTCAGAGTGCTACACACTGTGTAGCACTCTGAAAGTGGGAAGTACTGTGTAGCACTCTGAAGGTGGGAAGTACTGTGTAGCACTCTGAAGGTGGGAAGTACTGTGTAGCAGTCTGAAGGTGGGAAGTACTGTACTCACCTAATTGTACTCACCTAATTGTGGTTGCAGGGGTCGATACTCAGCTCCTGGCCCCGCCTCTTCGCTGTCCGCTACTGGGTCTCTGCTCTCCCTGCTCCATGAGCTTTATCATACCTTGTCTTAAAACTATGTATGGTTCCTGCCTCCACTATATCTTTCTCTAGACTATTCCACTTCCTGACTACTCTGTGGCTGAAGAAATGCTTCCTAATATCCCTTTGACTCATCTGAGTCTTCAGCTTCCAGTTGTGTCCCCTTGTTTCTGTGTTCCCTCTCTGGAACATCCTGTCACTGTCTACCTTGTCAATTCCCCGCAGTATTTTGTATGTCCTTATCATGTCACCTCTGACCCTTCTTTCCTCCAGTGTTGTTAGTCCTATTTCCCTCAACCTTTCTTCATAGGACAGACCCCTGAGTTGTGGAACTAACCTTGTCGCAAACCTTTGCACTTTCTCTAGTTTCTTTACGTGCTTGCCCAGGTGTGGGTTCCAGACTGGTGCTGCATATTCTAGTATGGGCCTGACGTACACGGTGTACAGTGTCTTGAACGATTCCTTGTTAAGGTAACGGAACGCTAATCTTAGGTTTGCCAGTCGCCCATATGCTGCCGCAGTTATCTGGTTGATGTGTGCCTCCGGAGACGTGCTTGGGGTTATACTCACCCCAAGGTCTTTCTCCTTTGCCGAGGTTTGTAGCCTTTGTCCGCCTAGCCTGTACTCTGTCAGCGGTCTTCTTTGCCCTTCTCCGATCTTCATGACTTTGCATTTGGTGGGATTGAATTCGAGAAGCCACTTGCTAGACCAGATGTCAAGCTTGTCCAGATCTGTTTGAAGTCCTGCTTGGTCCTCTTCCGATGTGATTCTCCTCATTAATTTCACATCATCTGCGAACAGAGACACTTCTGAGTCTATCCCGTCCGTCATGTCATTTACATATACCAAGAATAACACTTGTCCTAGGACTGACCCCTGCGGTACACTGCTCGTCACAGGCGCCCACTGTGATACCTCATCACGCACCATGACCCGTTGTTGCCTCCCTGTGAGGTATTCCCTGGTCCATTCCAGTGCCCTTCCTGTTATACATGCTTGGTCTTCCAACTTCTTTACTAATCTCATGTGAGGAACTGTGTCGAAGGCCTTCCTGCAGTCCAGGAAAATGCAATCAACCCACCCTTCTCTCTCTTGTCTTACATCTGTTACTTTATCATAGAACTCTAGGAGGTTTGTTACACAAGATTTGCCTTCCCGAAATCCGTGCTGTCTGGTGTTTATTAACCTGTTCAGCTCGAGGTGCTCCACCATTCTTTTCCTGATGATTTTCTCCAGGACTTTGCACATTATACACGTAAGTGACACCGGTCTATAGTTTAGTGCCTCTTTTCTGTCTCCTTTTTTAAAGATGGGGACTACGTTGGCCTTCTTCCATACCTCAG
>WNWK01054773.1:0-11454 GCA_009830355.1 Cherax destructor
TAAAGTGCTTAAAATGTTTGAAATTCCCTAATTTAGTAATAAAGGTTATCTATCTAACATTTTTTCCCAAATTGTATCAGAAACATGATAAATCCCCTGCTGAATAAAAGTGAAATGAATAATATATGCCATATTATATGAGGGTAACAAAAGACCCCCACCATATAATTTTCATCAGGGAAAACGCCTAAATCATCTTGTTTTTAAGAACAAAAAAAATAGCTTTTATTTTTTGAATAATAAAAATTTATAATTTGATCTGGAACTTTAAATGTTATCAGTATTTGGTGCTAATTTAAGCCTACAGCAATTTTATTTTTTTTTTTTTTATTTTTTTTCCTACAATTTTGTAAAAATAAAAATTTAAATTAATAAATTATTATTTCCTACAATTTTGGGGGAAAAATAATAATAATAATAATTAATAATAATTCTTGGGTGCTCAAATGTCAGCTAAAATCTAAAAATTTTTTGGTGCCCCAATAAATTATTATAAATTATTATTTTTTTAAAACAATAAATGCTATTTTCCCTTTTTCAACAAAAGGGATTAGTATGAAACATCTCATTAAAAATGACCCACCCCTTATCAAAATTTTTTTCCCAAATCTTTCATTCTGGGGTTTTTATCATGTTTCGTATAAAGGAAAATGTAATAGATGTAACCTTTATTTATACTTCATTCCTGCTTTTAACCTTTGACCAAAACTCAAAAAACGGCTTTTTAAAAAAATTTTGACATATAGTACTTACATGTTATACTGGTTTAATAACAAATAATGAATAAAAAAACACTCAGTGATGGTGGTGGGGGCGGGCTGCCGGGTGGGGGGAAGGTAGTAGGGACGCTTGGGGGGGGGAAACTTAAATAGTTTGGTGGGTGGGTTTTGGGGGCCGGGTCGCGAATGTGTGAAAACCGAAAGTAAAAACGAAAATTGAGGGATATTAGTATTTTAATTATTAATTTTCTTGTTTAAAAAAATTAAACTTACCCGCTTTTTCCCAAACTGGACTTGGTTTTGAAATGGCTAACTATTGGGTTCTTTGACACTCCTTTGAATCATGAAAGCTATGGACTATTTTCAGCAAGTCTTTCAGTTTCTTTCAGAAGATGGTTACCATTTATTAGACAAAAGCCTACTGTTTCCCCCTTTTTTGGTCACAAGGTATGTGGTTAGTGTAGAAATTTAAACCAAATTTTAGTTATTAACCCGTGAAATGTTTTAAGGGGGAAATTTATTAAAGAAAATTAAAAATTTTAACTTATTAGTTTTTCTTTAAAAAATGTGGCAGTATTTAATGTCTACAGTGATGTTTCTGCTTCCGTTGGGGGTCCTAAAATTCAATTAGAGGGCCAAAAAATATTGCAAGGTTAAATTTTAAAAATTTCCCTGCCGTAAAGTGTCTCCATATATGATGGAAGGACTCAAACCAAAAAAGTAGCAAAACAGGTAAGATCAGTTGAAGTTTTTCATGATTTTATTTTCTTTTTACCCAAAAAATTAAACGTGGCCCCCCTAATGACCAAACCCGTGCCGTTTTCAAAACACAGTGGTCAGTGATTTTGTTTATAGTGGGGGCCAAAATTTAATTGACGGGGAAACAAGGAGGTTCCTTGGCTGGTGAGGGGGCTTTTTGATCGGGGTGGATCTCATTTTTTTGTTGGACTATCTTATTGAAACTTGGGCAATGTATGATGGAAAGATGTTTTTAATGTACAAAATTTAAAGAAATCTGACTGTAAATAAGGGAGTTCATTTCTCAGCCTTAGCCTGCCCTTGCGGTATTTTTTGTATGGTTTTTTATGGTTGTATTCTCTTTTTTTGCCTCTTTTGATAGAAGGGAAATATTTAAAAATGATATGTTTTTGATTGTTTTCAAATAAAAAGTACTTTAAATTGAGCTCAAAGTAGCTGAAATGTTTGATTTTTTCCGTTTAAAGTAAAAAAAAAGCGTCACTATCCAATAATAATAATAATATTAAATTAAAATTATAATAATTATATATGTAATAATATATGAATTGGGGGCCCTCGGTTAAGAAAACCCCGGGAAAACGTGCAATTTATAAGTATAATTTTGTAAGTTCTTGTGGGTGTTTTTTGGGGGGTCTGAAATAGCAACCTTGAAATTTTCCAAAGGGGTTTCTTCGGTAATGGGGAGCAGACTTCAGGGTAAGTTTTCGAAATTCCCCTTTTAATAAATTATTTTAAAAAATAATTTACTAATAAATAAAGGTAAAATTATAATACTAATAATAATATTTTAAATGAGTTTTTGTAACGATCGGTGTATCAAAACATGGGGTTTGGGGGGAGGGGGAAAAACTTTTTTTTCATTATGTTTCTGGGTTATTTTTTTGAAATTTCTTCTTTCTAACCATGTTTTTAAAAAGGAAATGCAAAAGGGCAGTGCTGAGAAGAAAATGGGGGTGATTTCCCTGGTTTAAAGACCCCAGTGGAAATAAATCACTCTGCTTTTGGGTTATCCCCAAATTCTCTACACATATGCTGCTTGTATGAAATCATTTAAATGTATTTGTGTATCCTGAATAAACTTCTAGCTTAAAGGGTCACATTGGGGTGTACCATTAAGAATGTGCAATTAACCTTCGTAAAAAAAGGTGATCGGGGTTTTGAAAAACACTCGGGTTTTTTAAAAAAGCAGGGGAAGGGCCCCAGGGCAGGGGGCCCAGTGGTGGTCCTCCCACCACAACACAATGGCCCCTCCTCCACTAACACTACTCACATACGTAATATTTCATTCATTCTAGTTTTATATTGTTTCTTTAAAATTGAATTGTTTTTATGCATTAGATAAATTTGGGATAAAAAATAAGCCAAAAGTTGATATTGGGGAAAATTTTTGAGTATTTTGTGGTGCCCGGAATTCCCCCTGGAATGGATTAATTCCCTTCAATTAATTTTTAAAAAGGAAAATTGACTCTCAAAGGCAAATCCAGTTCGGAAAGGGCATGGACGTTAAACTGTTAGTAGAGGGTTTCCCCTGTATCATAGATTTTTTTTTTAAACCCCCTCTCCCACCCAAACAGGGTACCCCAAAAAAAAAATACTTTTTTTTTGTTTGTAATTTTTCAAAGATTCGCCCCATGAATAGAATTGTAAAGCTTTTTATGATGTTTTGTGTTCATAAATAGGTTGGCAGTTTTTAATCATGACTAATGATAGTTACTCCCCACTTGCCTTTATAATACATGTTTACTTCTTCTTTCTTGTCTCATGAAAAGTTTTATCTTTGATCTTAAAATTATTCCCGTTGGAAAAAATCCCGTTGATATTCATTTTTGGAAAACAATCTGTTGCTATCCACTACTATGGGCGGGGGTTTTAGGGGCCGGGGGTTTGATTGAACATAAACACATTTTTATGTAAATCTTTTGGGGAAAGAGTTTCCCTTACAGCTTTTTTAAAGGGTGGAAACAAAAACACCAAACATTTAATTACAAAAAAATACAAAACAATTTGCCCTTGGTATATTGAATGTGATGACTATAGAAAAAAAAGAAAGCTTTTTGGTGTGTTAAATGTGCTGAAAAATTGATAAAAAAGAAAAGAAAAATTATATTTTTTTAAAAGGGGGAACTATATTGTTAAAAGTGGGGAGAGTTTTAACTGGGTTAAAGGGTAATGAAATTGTAAAGAGTTAAACCCAGGGGGTTTGGAAATTTTTCTGAATGAACATTTGTGAAAATAGGAGGGAATCTATTTTTGTAGTTTGAAATTTTGGGTTATGGTGGAGTTGGGAGAGTTAAGTATTTGCCCCCTTTTTTAGGAAATTTGAAGAAAAAAACGGTGTTTAAAAAAATGAATGTTAAAATTTTGGTGAAATTCCCGCAGCATTCTTTTTTGTTTGTTCAATTCTTCTTGCTTTGTTTTCTTGTGTTCTTTGTTCCTGAGTTTTTTTTTGTGTCAGTTTAACCCGGGAAATTTTCCCGTTACAATTTAATTCTGTGCAGGTTGGTATAAAATAATCTTGAAAGAAAATCATTTGGACTATAAATTTGGGGTTTGTCCAAGCTTTCCCCCATTTTCATTAAGTAAAATTTATTATAATGTTCTATCAAGGGAAAAGTCTTTTCTGGGGACCTCTGCAAAGACAGGTTGTGTGTGAATGATGGTGAAAATGTTTCTTTTTTTGGGGGAAGGACCAATTGCTGGAAAAAAAAAAAAAATTGGGGGCAAAGCTAGAGAGAAAAATGCTTTTCATTAGGATGGTCCTGGGTATACAGTAAACTAACCTCAGGCAGCACAAACAAAAACTTCATTGGAAATTTGGGGATGTTGGTATCAGCTAATTTTAATGGTATATTGCTGCCTCCCAAAAATGGTATTAATGGTTTTGTCAATTTAATTGTCATTATCAATAAATTATCAACATTGGTAAAATTTGTTCCTTCCTTTTAAATATTTGGCCCTCCATTTGTTAGTGTAAAATTTAAATATTGTTTTTTCCCAGTCAAATTTAGATTGTGACTTTAATTTTACTTATTTGTTTTCAAATGCTTAGAACCCTTAGAAATTTAATGGGGTGTATGGCATGTTGCCAACCCTCCCCTTTTTTGAAAAGGGTTTAAAAGTAAGGAAACCCCGGTCAAAATGCTCCCCTCAATCCCTTAGTTCATTATTCCAAGAACGAATTTCAATTTTTCGGAAATGAAACAATTTTTTGTATTACTTTAAAAAATGTAATGCCTTATTATCTGTACTAGGGAAAAGATTCATGGACCTTTAAAAAAATTGGTTATTTTACTGTGCTCATTGTTTTTTTTTTTCCCAGTACTCTTCTTATTTTTCATTTTTATTTGTTTACCCTTTCTGTCCTAGCCTTTTGGAGGCGCTTGGGGGGAACCAAAAATCGACCTTTATAAAGAACCACCAGTGGAGCCAGTCCCAGTGGAGGGGGTAGGGGGCCCGGGGAATCCCGGTAACCCCCCCAGCTCAAGCCCAGCGCTTGTTAGGGGCCGAGAAAACAGTGCTGGTGGGGAACAGACAATCGAAAGGTATATTTGCTTCCGAAATTGTGTAGACTAAAGGGGTGATTTGGAGCTGTTCATATATGAGTGATGAATTACTAGAAAAATTAATAATAATATACGGTTCTCTTGTATTAGGTTAATTTTCTAAAAGGGTTTCTACAAAATGTGTAATATACAGGTTCTGGTTGGGAACTCCTTTTTTTTTTTTGGGGCAGGCTAGTTTTTTCGCCCTGGTTTAAGTTGGTCACAAATTTATTATAAGGGTTTTGTATAATTCATGTTTTAAGTAAAATTTTTGTGGGGAAACACACTTATTTTTAAAAATGGAATGGTAGGGGGAAAAATAAAGGATGAGGCACACAGTTTTTTTTGAATGTTTTACTTGTATAGGAAACACTGTTGTAGTTGAATATTTCTATTTTGTATTTTTAGTCTCTGGACTATTTTTGAAATTATATTTTAAATATAACATATTTTTTTAATTGTAGATATTACAAATTTTCTTTTTTACCTACAAAAAAAAGAAGAAGAATGAACAGGGACCTAGTTGGAGCTCTGAATCAATGGACAAAGCCAGGATGATTTAAAAAGGGGCCCCACCGTGTCACAAACCCCCCGGCATAATTATAGCTGTCTCTAGTAGTACTGGGTCTGATATCAACAATATTAGGAAAGCTTAAACAGTTGTGATGTCAACACAAATTCAAGTAAAAAGGGCCCGAAGGGGGGTTGGCCGTTCCTCCTTTGGGGGAGGCCCCCCTTAAACCCCCTGAAACCCGTGCATCTCCTCCTCTCTTTCCTCTTGGGGACCCGACTTTGGGGCCTCTAGCTGAAAATTCACCTCATAATGGCCCTTCTCATTCCTCCTCTTTCTCCTCATATGCCTCCTCTTCTCACAAGAAGTCCCTTCCCCCTTTCCCCGGGGAAACAAACTGCTGAGTTCTTTTGTGGGCTTTTTTCCTTGAATTGTTTTCCTAAAATACTAACCCGTTTTTTGTCAAAAATGGTTCTTTTTTGACTGTTTGAATGTTTATTTGGTAGATTGACAAGACTTTTTTAATCTCTCCCGAAAATTATTAATTCTTTTGTAAACCCTTGAAATTTTTCCTTTTTAAAAATTTTAAAATTTAAATTTTTAAAAGTTTTATTACAAAATATAACATATTCTTTGGCATTGTATTAAAAAACTAGGAATGCTGTGTTTTTCTCGTTCAGTTAAATAATGTAGTAAATTTTTCTTGCATTCTCCTCCTCATTTTTTCTTTTACATATTCAGTGATAGACATGTGGATGATAATGAAATAGAAAATTAAAATTTTGCTTTAACTAAATGCATAATGGAGAATATTCAAACTCGGGATATTTCTAAATAAAAAAAAATAGATTAATTTAGGGGGAAAATTTTCGTAGTCATACAAGGTGCAGAATGGAGTATTTTTTTATTTTTGACAGTTTGATTCTGAACTAAGATAATTACAAAGGGAAGCTTAGTTTTATTTTGGCAAAAATCTTTTTTAAATTTTTAGAAATAGCCTTAAAAGCTTATTACTAATTTGTCCTGGACATAGTTGTGATTGACATTTGGTCAGTATGGACCAAAATGCTGTCAAAAAGATTCCTCTCCTAAGTGTGGGTTATTTGTAAATTGTTCCAACTATGGGATGATATAATGACTTCATTCTTCAGGCTAGTTTCCTTATGAAAAAAGGAGGGTATGCAGAAAAACATATTTAAAAGGACAGTGTAAAAATTTATCTAGTCTAGAGAGTGAAACACTATTCCAGTAAAAAATCCTTTCTGTAATTTTTTTTTGCTAATGTCATAAGTTTCCATTTCCTTGTCAGTTGTTAATCCTAACAGTTCACAAATATTCAACCAAAACCCTCCTCCCCGTTTTATTCTCTTCTCTTTTTCTCTTTTTCTCTTTCCTCTTTTCCTTTCTTCCTTTTCTCTTTTTTTTTGCCTTTTTCTCTTTTTTTTTGACAGTTTTGGAAGGTTAGGTTTGGGTTCCAAATTTTATGTACAACTAAGAACTGTTACATCTCTCCCCCTTTTTTTTCTTTGTCTTTTGTAACTGCAGAAAGTGAATGAGATATTTTAAAAAACCGGAAACAAAATTTGGGTCGGTATTACTGGGCACCTTTTTAGTGTTCTAGTTTTAAAAAATTTAGGTTTAAATTTTGATAAATTTCTCTCCGGGTTTTTTGAACATTTTTTGTTCTTAAAGGGTCTAAATTAAAATTTTTAGTAATTGAAAATTTTGGGCCCATTAGAGCCATAAACACTGAAGACTTTTTGCTGAAAACCCATCCACCCACTTAGTGAAACTTTTAAATTTCTTTTTTTTGAACATTGAAATTTTAATACAAGATCATTATTATTGATGACAGTGGGCAGTCTGGCAAAATTTCCAATGTTTTATGAAAATTTTAAACTCCACTTGATTCAGAATTTTGATAAGCATTTGGATAAATTTAAAAAGCATAATCTAGGCAAAAGGAAATTTTTGTCAAGGATTTTTGGGTTTCGATTTGTACCCAAAGGACTTTTTTGCCCTTAAGATTTAGGAGTCAGTTTTGCTCCCAATTTCAGCTCTTTATACTGTAAGATAAGTCCCTGTATTCACAATTTGGCTCATGAATGTATCCTTCACTTTCTGAACATTAAAAACTGCCTTTGATAACTATGTTTGGGGTTTTTAGTTTTAAGTGAGATCTTTTGTAGTTGTTTAACACACTAATATTATTTACCCATGGGTTTTTAACCTTTGATTTTTTTTATATTCATAAAAACTGTGCATCCAAGGGTTTTAACTTTTTTCTCTTTAAATTATAAATGTCATTTCATAATTTTAAAATGCATATTGAGAAATGTTTAAAACTAACTTGGGTAGAACACTGGAAATAGCTGGGAAATTTATATTTTATGTTGATAGTGCCAAGAACAATGTCAGCTAATGTGTTAATATTGACATATTAAAAAAAATGCAATAAAGGGAATAGTTACTTAATTTCATTAAAAATTGGTCTTTTTGATACAAGGCAGTGGTCTTATCTCATAAAATTAATAAAAAAACGGTATGCCTTTCCTAACAGTTTTACATCAGTCAACAAATCAGGCATAGATCTTTTTGTGCAGATATAATGGAATACCTTTTTTTTTTTTTAAACATCAGCTGTTTTCCCGCAAGGCAGGGTGACCCAAAAGGAAAAAAAGCAAGATCTGAAGTAATAGTAATTTGTTAAGTCTTTTAAGTTTGGGTGAGTAACCAGCAGTTTAGATCTTCTGGAAGTCATAGTCATTAGTTAAGCCATTTCCAGGTTTGGGATGGGGGCCAAACACCTAGCAATGTGAATACTCCATTCAAAATTGATTATGGGCTTATTAAAAAAACTTTGGAGGACAATGATAATGCAGACAGCCCCGTATAACGAAAAAATCCCCGACATGGCTTCCTTACTTAATTATAACCAATTTGTCCCCTGTTTCCCGGTAAGTTTGGAAAAAATTTTTTTTATTTCAATATTTTCTTTATGCAAATACCAAAAAAAATCACCCTAACTGTCAAGATACTTAAATTATTGTTTCCCCATGAGTAGACACTTTGGATTCTTAAAGTTCAGAAGCAGAAAGGGTTCAAACACTGAGCAGTAAGGGGAAAAAATTTTTGTTTTAACCCTTTATTGGGGAAAATCATTTTGGGAAAATCCCAAAAGATATTCCAAAGATGAATATGGCTTGTGGAGTAGGGTAAACATACACTGACAGTGGGATAACTGATTGACGGAATTGTCCTTGATGTTTGTTTTAAATTTCTTTATTCATTTTGTTATAAAGACTGCATCTGTTTTAGTTAACCAGGCCTGGTTCAGCTCAGTGTCTAGACCTTTACCTCTGCCCAACGTTAGAGACTGGGGGGAGCAGCTCAGGCTATCAACATGGTCATATCTCGGTATGCAAAATTACCCCTATAAAATAAAAAAAAATAAATACATAGTACACAAATAACCCACTGGAGACTGAAACTTATAACGCGTTTTGGTCTGACTTGGGTTAACTTTTTAAGAGTAAAAAGGAAAGGGGAGAAAAATTTTAAATGAGAGGGGGGGGGGGGATGAGGGGCCCCCTTTCCCCTTCCCCTGCCTCTCGTATAACATATATTGGGGCCCCTTTTCCCAAAACACTTTCTGCGTGATTAGTTAATGGTCCAATCAGACAAAACAGTTAAAATTTTTTTCCGATGTGCAAATTTTAAATTGTATTTTCCAGTTGGTATTATGCCTTTTATTGAGTTATATAGGATTAGTGGGGGTTTTTTTTTCCTCAACAAGTCTTGTCTCCCCCAGGTGGGGTGACCCAAAAAAAAAGAAAATCCCCAAAGAAAATATTTTTCATCATTCAACACTTTCCCTCACATACATAATCACTGTCTTTGCAGGTGCTCAGATACTACAGTTTAGAATGCCCCTAAATTCACTTTCCGACCCCTCCTTTAAAGTGCAGGCTTTGTATTTCCCCAAGGACTCAAGCCCGGCTAAATCAATAACGGTTTCCCTAATCCCTTCACAAATATTCCCTGCTCACACCAACAGCTCATCGGTCCCAAAACCATTCATCTCCCTTCACTTCTATCAACATGCTCACAATTTCTGGTAGTCCCAAACCCCCCGGGCCCCCAAAACCTCCTTTACCCCCCCTTCCAACCCCCCGAGGCGACTCACCCCCTCCTTTCCCTTCCCTACAGATTTATACGCTCTCCAAGTCATTCTACTTTTATCCCTTTCTTAAAAAACCAAACCATCTCAACAACCCCCCTTCAGCCTTCTGACTAATACTTTTAGAACTCCCACCTCCCCAATTTCCCACTCCAATTCTCTGCATAATATTTACACCCTTTGCCCTTAATGGACATCTCCACTGCCTCGCCTCCTCCCTTTCCCAGCATTTACCAAACTTCCCCCATATAAGAGTGTTTGTACCACTATACTTTCTACATTCCCCTTTTCCTCCATAGATAATGTTTTTGTCTCCACAGATGCCTCAAACCACTCACCTTTTTTCCTTCATCAATTCTTGGGTTTAAACCCCATCCTTCTAAACCATCCCCCCGACTCAACTCCCAAATATCTGAAAACATTCGCTTCTTCCCTACTCCCTCCCAGGCAAAACTAAGGGTAAATACAAGTTGTGACCTAAGTGAAAATCTAAATATCAAAAAGAAGAAAATGTATTAAGTAAAAAAAGGGTTTTTTTGCAGATTATTCCCATGCCTGTTTTGGTTCAAAAGTTTGGTACCAGGATGTGTGGGCCCAGGGAAAAGTTTTTAAAAAAAAACCAGAGATACATAAAAACTTCTGGTGAAGTCATTCACAGCAGGGGGGAAGTACTGGTCACCTCAACAGATGGTTAAAAAGTAGATACAGTGTCCTCGAGTTAAGCTTTTCATTTCAAAATGCTGTTCATTACCGACGAATTTGTTCCCAAAAGGGAAATGTAAATTAAATTTTCCATTTCAGACCCCAAAAATACATAAACCATTAAAATACACTTACATAATTGTTCGGGTTGGGAGCTGCTCGTATTGAAATACCACGATTCTAAAACCTATGGAATGATGGAGCCTCTTAAAAAAAATTTAGTTGATTGTTAAAATGCCTTGATGAAGGTGAGGGCACACAAAAATTTGGGCCAACCATTCCCTTTTAAAATTACAATTAGCTAATCAATTCTAACTGCTTCTCATTCTTTCAGGGCCTTTGCAGCCCTTATGTAGTAGGGGGGGGCCAGGGGGGGGCTCACTATAAACTTTTCTAAGCGTTTAAATGTCAATGAAGCCGTAGGGTACAATATCCCTTTAAAAAAAATTATATTTGATGTGGTAAAATTAATTGATAACTTAATCTATACAGTATTTTAAGCCCCTTTTTTTTATCAAAGGGTTTTCATACATTTAGAAATAGAAACAGTATCTTGCCTAATTTTGTTTGTGGTATGGACTCCATCTCCATGCTCATGACTCAGGTGTGATAACCCCATGACCTATGGTTTTTTCCAAATTTATCATTTGAAATCGTTTATTTTTCTTCAAAAGTATTATTATCTGATTTTACAATATTTTATCAATCTATCTCTCATCCTGTGGTACTGGTAGTAATTGTTTTTAAGGGAGAGATTGTAAATTTTGAAGCTTTTCTGTAAGGGGCATTAATTGTTTAGTCCCGTTTAAAACATTTGAAAAAAGATACTCAATAATCCCGAGCAACACACAAATAGTCTTTTTAGAAAATTTCAAGCAAGTTTTCAAACAACTTCATTTTTGGAAGGGGAAAAAGAAAGAATTGTTCTTATGAGTTATTTTCTAATTTTGAAAGTGTGCATTAACTTTCTTTTATGGGACACTTAATCTTTCATTCAACAGGTGCCCTCCAGATGCCAATACTTTATAACAGCTTTATCAC
>WNWK01054774.1:0-11454 GCA_009830355.1 Cherax destructor
AACCTGATTAGAAAAGAGTTGTAATTAGTTAATCACATGAGGGAAAATATGCTGTGAAAAAAGATTCTTATAATGAAATATTAAAAATGTTATTCAATGAGTGATAGATCTTATATCGAATTTAGAAATGGGTTAAGTATCGTTGGATTGTGTGTGTGTGTGTGTGTGGTGGGGTAGTGAGGTAGGTGAAGGGAAGAGATATGAAAGGAAGAGTGAGGTGCTGGGAGGTGTTGAGACATGTACATGGATATTAAAACATCTGAAAATTTGTTATCCTGGTTAAGGAGTGTGAGGTGGTTTGTACATGGTAGAATAGTAATTTGTGACTTTGTGGGATATGAGTGAAAAATTGTGTGAATAATTAATAAAAATAAAAAGTGTATGCAGAGCAAAGTGTTGAAAATTTGTGTTATCCTGGGTTAAGTATCCATGTGTGAGTGAGTGAGGTGAATGGGGAGAGTGAGATGCAAAGGAGGTTCAGTTAAGGAGTGTGAGTATTCACTTGTAAGTCTATAAGTAACGTAAAGGTGAAATATGTACAGTAAAGATTAAAAAGGGCTTGTCAGCCTATCTTTTCGTACTATTGAAATCGAATTTTTTACCTTACCCATAGGGTTACATATTACCTGAAAACATGGAAAATTGTATCTTTTTATATTTATATATGTATTAATAAATAAAATGTATCTTTTACTCTGTTAACCGATAATGTATATGTATTAATAAATAAATGACGAAAAAATGTGTATTAGTGTTAACCTACAATAAATTCTTTTAACATAATTTTAGCTTGTTTAACCTAAAAAGAGGTCCCATAGGGTGTCTTTTCTGATGAATTAGTAAAAATGAGTCTTTTCGTTCTTTTTATTGAAATCGAGAAATTTCTACCCCATAAGGAACTTGATCCGAAATTTTATTATTCATGAAAATCGATGTAAATCTTGATCTGAGGTGAAATCCCTCTAAAATTCGAAATTTTGGAAAAAAAGTAGGGAAAATTCGAAAAAAAAATCGAGGAGCGGGATCGATCCGCAGAAGGCGCTGCAGAAGGCAGCTCAGGGCGGCTCGACGCGGAAGGGCGCGGGCGGGGCGCGGGGCAGGGCGCGGGGCGGGCGGGCGCGGCAGGACGGGGGGCTCGAGCGCGCGGAAGGAGACCGCTCAGGGATGAGGGTCTCAGGGGTGTGAGGGGGTGAGGGGGTGCGGACCTGCTCAGGATGAAAAAAAAAAAGGGGGCGTGGGGGGCGTGGTGGGGGCGTGGGGGCGGGGGGGCGACCGGAAGTGGGGGTGGGGGTGGGGTGACCGGAAGTGGGGGTGGAAGTGGGGTGGGGTGACCGGAAGTGGGGGTGGGGTGACCGGAAGTGGGGTGTGGGGGGGGTATCGGGGGGGACCGCCGCCATTTTGAGCCATACAGGGATGAGCCATACAGGGATGAGCCATACAGGGATAGCCCTTTCGGGGAGTGAGCCATACAGGGATAGCCCTTTCGGGGAGTGAGCCATACAGGGATAGCCCTTTCGGGGAGTGAGCCATACAGGGACTTTCTCCACTACTCCCGTACACAAGACTCACGCTACTACTTTCTCGTACACAAGGCTCACGCTGCTACTTTCCCGTACACAAGGCTCACGCTACTACTTTCCCGTACACAAGACTCACGCTACTACTTTCCCGTACACAAGACTCACGCTACTACTTTCTCGTACACAAGGCTCACGCTACTACTTTCTCGTACACAAGGCTCACGCTGCTATTGGCTGCCACTCAGACGGACGCTACTGGCAAGTCACAGTCGCTCCACACCATCAAGAAGTGCCCCTTTGATCAGCGTCGGGGAGGGGAAGCTATAACCTTCTTACCAGCACGTCTACTCTTTTATCGTATAAAGATCAAGCCTACCAGTGGACTTATCAACGACTCCACCAAACTTGCCCTTGCTGCCGCTGTAAAGACCTGCCTGCAGGTTAAATTTACAGCTATCCTCTCGTTGAAAGACTCCTTCATTGTCGTCTGTATTGACGATCTTGAAGCTTCCAAACTGACTGACGACACCGACAGTTCATAAGATTATAACATCCCAATCGACTGCTGACCTTAAGACCTCAATCGAAGAACAAAACTCTTGGGCTTCGATTGACATCACCAAGATCCCAGATGCATCCTCTATGATCAAAGTCACCTTTTCAGACATCGAAATGGCTACTAGAGCACTGTCAGACGGACTAGCCATCTCATATTACCACATCCATCCACGGCAAATAAAACCAGAACGTTTCGCCCACGTCTCTCCCTGATGGAACTGCTATTCATACCTTCATACAACGACCGAATGCCCCATTAATGAGAAGAAATTCTGTTCCAACTGCAATAAAGAGGGACACGATTTCAAAGCCTGTCTCACCACCAATGCCACTCCTACCTGCCTCAACTGCAAGGGCACTCACCATACCCTTGCAACCAAATGCCCTCTAAGGAAGGAAGTGCTGACTAAGAAACTCAAAGAAGAAGCTAAGAAGAGCAGCCCATAATCGCCGACTTTTGCCGCCACAACAAAACTACAGTCTGACACCAAGAAAATTCTCCACGCTACACAGCAGTCATCTTTAACCTGCAAGTCCCTCTCTGCACTTCCTGGCGCTGCTTCCTCCAAGGTGCTGTACTGCATGATGTATGCACACCTCGCCAATGCAGCAAATCCTGGCTCATTCAACACAACAATCAATGAACTGTTCCCTCTGAACAACATGTCGACTTTCAATTTTTCTGACTCACCACCATCACAAAACTTCCTCAAGTTAATCCCAAACATCGTTAACTTCACATCAACCCCAGACCCAACTCCTGACTCTGCCCAAGAGCCCACTCCAGAACCATCCCCACTGACTACCGCCACCTCTCAACACCCACAGACAACCCAGCAAGCCACAAATAGTCTAGATTCCCAGCCTCCTCTCCGCACAGTCATTGAAGAAGCAAAGGAACCAGAACATTCTGAAGAATTCTCCGACGACGAAGAAACTGAAGACACTCAATGCATGGACCGTATCTATAACGAGAGCCTTATCGTCTACACCACCTACAACCTCAGCAACGAAATGTACGCAAAAGAACAATATTCTCATCTGAAAGATGGAACTGTAAAGTACACATGCAAACCACCTGGGAATTCCAATTTTGAAGAAGCACTGTCTGGACTCGTGCCTTACCTAGATAACCGCACTCACACAATCCAACTATACCACTTGTCCAAGAGGGACTTCAAAAGACTTAAGAATGGCACATCTACGGACGAATTTTAGCCACGTGACCTGAGTCTCCCGACACCTGACGCCTAGCCAGTCAAGATCGTCACCTCAGTCATACACCAGCCAGCGAGCACAGTCTCCTCCCTCTCTCTCCACGCTGCCCTCTCTACATTGTCTCACAGCGCCAAGCAGCTGGGTTTAGCCCTGGCACTTTCGTCTTCAACTTAAGACCTTCCTCTCCAACACTAGTCTTCCTCTATCCCCACTTCCCTCACCCACATGTTGGGTCTTACCTGTGAGTCGTCGTTCGTTCGGCTGCCACTCATCACTTACCTTGCCTTAACACAGGCAGCTAAGACCAACGCACTGAAGCTACAACGTATCCAGAACCGGGCATTACGCTGGCTGCTGGCAATGAGGTGACATGACTATGCCACAAGCGAGTCACTCCACCTCAGGACTGACATACAAGCTTTGAATGTGTTCTGGAAAACACTCTGCGACAGACTAGACTGACTTGAGACACACCACGACTACTGGACTTCTTACCTTGATATGGGAAAGTAGTAGCGTGAGCCTTGTGTATGGGAAAGTAGTAGCGTGAGCCTTGTGTACGAGAAAGTAGCAGCGTGAGCCTTGTGTATGGGAAAGTAGTAGCGTGAGCCTTGTGTACGGGAAAGTAGCAGCGTGAGCCTTGTGTACGGGAAAGTATCAGCGTGAGCCTTGTGTAAGAGAAAGTAGCAGCGTGAGCCTTGTGTACGAGAAAGTAGCAGCGTGAGCCTTATGTACGAGAAAGTAGTAGCGTGAGCCTTGTGTACGGAAAGTAGCAGCGTGAGCCTTGTGTACGAGAAAGTAGTAGCGTGAGCCTTGTGTACGAGAAAGTAGCAGCGTGAGCCTTGTGTACGAGAAAGTAGCAGCGTGAGCCTTGTGTACGAGAAAGTAGCAGCGTGAGCCTTGTGTATGGGAAAGTAGTAGCGTGAGCCTTGTGTACGGGAAAGTAGCAGCGTGAGCCTTGTGTATGGGAAAGTAGTAGCGTGAGCCTTGTGTAGGAAAAATAGTAGCGTGAGCCTTGTGTAGGAAAGTAGTAGCGTGAGCCTTGTGTATGAGAAATAGTAGCGTGAGCCTTGTGTACGGGAAAGTAGTAGCGTGAGCCTTGTGTATGGGAAAGTAGTAGCGTGAGCCTTGTGTATGGGAAAGTAGTAGCGTGAGCCTTGTGTACGGGAAAGTAGTAGCGTGAGCCTTGTGTATGGGAAAGTAGTAGCGTGAGCCTTGTGTACGGGAAAGTAGTAGCGTGAGCCTTGTGTACGGGAAAGTAGTAGCGTGAGCCTTGTGTACGAGAAAGTAGTAGCGTGAGCCTTGTGTACGGGAAAGTAGTAGAGTGAGCCGTGAGGAAAGTAAGGTGAGCTTTTGAGAAAGTAGCAGCGTGAGCCTTGTGTACGGAAAGTTGTAGCGTGAGCCTTGTGTATGGGAAAGTAGTAGCGTGAGCCTAGTGTACGGGAAAGTAGTAGCGTGAGCCTTGTGTACGGGAAAGTAGTAGCGTGAGCCTTGTGTATGGGAAAGTAGTAGCGTGAGCCTTGTGAACGGGAAAGTAGCAGCGTGAGCCTTGTGTACGAGAAAGTAGCAGCGTGAGCCTTGTGTACGAGAAAGTAGGAGCGTGAGCCTTGTGTACGAGAAAGTAGCAGCGTGAGCCTTGTGTACGAGAAAGTAGCAGCGTGAGCCTTGTGTATGGGAAAGTAGTAGCGTGAGCCTTGTGTATGGGAAAGTAGTAGCGTGAGCCTTGTGTATGGGAAAGTAGTAGCGTGAGTCTTGTGTACGGGAAAGTAGTAGCGTGAGCCTTGTGTATGGGAAAGTAGCAACATGAGCCTTGTGTACGGGAAAGTAGCAACATGAGCCTTGTGTACGGGAAAGTAGCAACATGAGCCTTGTGTACGAGAAAGTAGTAGCGTGAGCCTTGTGCAGGAAAGTAGTAGCGTGAGCCTTGTGTACGGGAAAGTAGCAGCATGAGCCTTGTGTACGGGAAAGTAGTAGCGTGAGCCTTGTGTACGGGAAAGTAGTAGCGTGAGCCTTGTGTACGGGAAAGTAGCAACATGAGCCTTGTGTACGGGAAAGTAGCAACATGAGCCTTGTGTACGAGAAAGTAGCAACATGAGCCTTGTGTATGGGAAAGTAGCAACATGAGCCTTGTGTGAGAAAGTAGCAACATGAGCCTTGTGTCGGAAAGTAGCAACATGAGCCTTGTGTAGAGAAAGTAGTAGCGTGAGCCTTGTGTACGGGAAAGTAGTAGCGTGAGCCTTGTGTATGGAAAGTAGCAACGTGAGCCTTGTGTAGGAAAGTAGAGCGATGAGCCTTTTGTACAGGAAAGTAGTAGCGTGAGCCTTGTGTACGAAGAAAGTAGCAGCGTGAGCCTTGTGTACGGAAAGTAGCAGCGTGAGCCTTGTGTACGAGAAAGTAGCAGCGTGAGCCTTGTGTACGGGAAAGTAGTAGCGTGAGTCTTGTGTACGGGAAAGTAGTAGCGTGAGCCTTGTGTATGGGAAAGTAGCAACATGAGCCTTGTGTACGGGAAAGTAGCAACATGAGCCTTGTGTACGAGAAAGTAGTAGCGTGAGCCTTGTGTACGGGAAAGTAGTAGCGTGAGCCTTGTGTACGGGAAAGTAGTAGCGTGAGCCTTGTGTACGGGAAAGTAGTAGCGTGAGCCTTGTGTACGGGAAAGTAGCAACATGAGCCTTGTGTACGGGAAAGTAGCAACATGAGCCTTGTGTACGGGAAAGTAGCAACATGAGCCTTGTGTATGGGAAAGTAGCAGCATGAGTCTTGTGTACGGGAAAGTAGCAACATGAATCTTGTGTATGGGAAAACACAAGTGGTGAAAATTTAAAGCCCATTAGATGAGTTATTCTCCAGTTATGGCACGTATTCCAACGATTCCAAGTTATTTTTATTATTACAACATCAAATTAATGCCAGGACACTTTCCTGGCACTAAGATACACCAGCCATTAAATACTGGAGTCGTTCAGAAGAGGTATTCTAAAAATTATTAAATGTGGTTTAAGAAAATAAAGATCTCGCTACTTTACACACAAAATGGTCAGATATATACACACACATTTAAGTTTCACTCTTTCCTGTCGTCGAAGTTTTTGATAGGTTTTCTGAGGTCTTGAAGCTCCGCCACTGAGGGTTTTCTGAGCTCTTGAAGCTCCGCCACTGAGGGTTTTGGAAGCGATTTGAGCCATTCCATGATACTGGCAATTAATTCAACAACTTTGGTCATAGGACACGTGAACATTAGAATTATTCCTACAATTTGGCCTCCGTTACCCTGAACCACTCCAAAACTATATCCTCACCGGCTTTTAACATTTCTATCTTTATTCCATTATTCCCAGCGGCCTTACCGCCTTTCATTCTACCCACTGCCTCAGGAACTTCCCCACACTCACAACTGGCTCTTTCTCACTCCTACAAGATGTTATTCCTCCTTGCCCTATACACGAAATCACAGCTTCCTTATCTTCATCCACATAATATTTCCTCAAAATATTCCCTCCATCTTCCTGATACCTCTAATTCTATATTTAATAACTCTCCTCTCCTATTTTTAATTATCAAATCCATTTGTTCCCTAGGCTTTCTCAACTTATTAATCTCGCTCCAAAACTTTTTCTTATTTTCAACAAAATATGTTGATAACATCTCATCCACTCTCTCCTTTGCTCTCTTTTTGCATTCCTTCACCACTCTCTTAACCTCTCTTTTTCTCTCCATATACTCCTCCTTCCTTGCATCATTTCTACTTCGAATAAACCTCTCATATGCTAACTTTTTCACTCTTACATCTCTTTACATCATTCCACCAGTCGCTCTTCTTCCCTGCCACACCCATTTTCCTGTAACCACAAACTTCTGCTGAACACACTAACACATTCTAAAACCTACCCCATACATCTTCAACCCCATTGCCTATACTCTCACTAGCCCATCTATCCTCCAATAGTTGTTTATATCTTACCTAACTGCCTCCTCCTTTAGTTTATAAACCTTCACCTCTCTCTTACTTGCTGCTTCAATTTTCCTTGTATCCCATCTACCTTTTACTCTCACTGTAGCTACAACTAAAAAGTGATCTGATATATATGTGGCCCCTTATAAACATGTACATCCTGAAGTCTACCTAACAGTCTTTTATCTACCAATACATAGTCCAACAAACTACTGTCATTACGCCCTACATCATATCTTGTACACTCATTTATCCTTTTTTTCTTAATGTATTACCTATAACCAACCCCCCCCTTTCTATACAAGTTCAATCGAAGGCTCCCATCATCATTTACACCTGGCACCCCAAACTTACCTACCACACCCTCTCTAAACGTTTCTCCCACTTTAGCATTTAGTTCCCCTATCACAATTACCCTCTCACTTGGTTCAAAAGTTCCAACACTCGCTTAACGTCTCCCACAATCTCTCTCTCCTCTATACTTCTCTCTTTTCCAGATGCATACACACTTATTATGACCCACTTTTCACATACAACCCTTATTTTAATCCACATAATTCTTGAATTTATACATTTATATTCCCTCTTCTCTTTCCATAACTGATCCTTCAACATTATTGCTACCCCTTCCTTAGCTCTAACTCTCAGTTACTCCTGACTTATTATCATTTATTTCTCCACAGTGAAAGTCCCCTACCCCCTTCAGCTTTGTGTCGCTTACAGTAACGACATCCAACTTCTTTTCATTCACAATATTAGCATCTCTTATCATACGCACTACTTCCACGCACGTTCAAACATCCCAGTTTTGTAAAGTTCCTCTTCTCTTTTTAGTAGTTTATTCAGGTGAAGGGGTTACTAGCCCATTGCTCCCGGCATTTTTATCACCTCCTACGACACTCATAGCTTACGGAGGAAAGATTATTTTCCACTTCCCCATGGAGATTAGAGGAAATAAAGAAGAACAAAAACTATTAAAAAAAGGAAGAAAAACTTAGATGAGTGGTGGTATATATATATATATATATATATATATATATATATATATATATATATATATATATATATATATATATATTTTTTTTTTTATTAACACATCGGCCATTCCCACCAAGGCAGGGTGGCCAAAAAAAAACTTTCATCATCATTCACCCATCCTGTCTTGCCAGAAGGGTGCTTTACATACAGTTATAAACGCAACATTAACACCCCTCCTTCAGAGTGCCGGCACTGTACTTCCCATCTCCAGAACTCAAGTCCGGCCTGCCGGTTTCCCTGAATCCCTTCAAAAATGTTACTTTGCTCACACTCCAACAGCACGTCAAGTATTAAAAACCATATGCCTCATTCACTCCTATCAAATACGTCACACATGCTTGCTGGAAGTCCAAGCCCCTCGCACACAAAACTTCCTTTACCCTCCCTCCAACCTTTCCTAGGCCACCCCTACCCTGCCTTCCCTCCACTACAGATTTATACACTCTGAAGTCACTTGTCTCGTTCCATTCTCTCTACATGTCCAAACCACCTCAACAACCCTCCTCAGCTCTCGGGACAATCGTTTTGGTAATCCCGCACCTCCTCCAATTTCCAAACCCGAATTCTCTGCATTATATTCACACCACACATTGACCTCAGACATGACATCTCCACTGCCTCAAGCCTTCTCCTCGTTGCAACATTCATCACCCATGCTTCACACCCATATAAGAGCGTTGGTATAACTATACTCCATACATTCCCTTTACTTCCATGGACAAGGTTCTTTGTCTCCACAGCCCTCCGAAGTGCTCCACTCCCCCCTTTTCCCCTCATCAATTCTATGATTCACCTCATCCTTCATAGACCCATCCGCCACATGTCCACTCCCAAATATCTGAATACATTCACCTCCTCCATACTCTCCCCTCCAATCTGATATACAATCTTTCGTCACCTATTCTTTTTGTTATCCTCATCACCTTACTCTTTCCTATATTCATTTTCAATTTTCTTCTTTACACACCCTACCAAATTCATCCACCAACCTCTGCAGCTTTCTTCAGAATCTCCCAAAAGCACAGTGTCATCAGCAAAAAGCAACTGTGACAACTCCCACTTTGTATTTGCTTCTTTATCTTTTAGACCAACACCTTTTGCCAAGACCCTTGCATTCACTTCTCTTACAACCCCATCTATAAATATATTGAACAACCACGGTGACATCCACATCCTTGTCTAAGGCCCACTTTTACTGGAAATAGCCCCCTTCCCTCCTACACACTCTAACCTGAGCCTCACTATCCTCATAAAAACTCTTCACTGCTTTCAGTAACCTTCCTCCTATTCCATACACCTGCAACATCTGCCACATTGCCCCCTATCTACCCTATCATACGCCTTTTCCAAATCCATAAATGCCAAAAAACCATTACCCTTATCCAAATACTGTTCACCTATATGTTTCACTGTAAACACTTGGTCTAACACCCCCTACCTTTCCTAAAGCCCCTTGTTCATCTGCTATCCTGCTTTCTGTCTTACTTTAATTCTTTCAATAAAACTCACCATACACTTTACCAGGTACACTCAACAGACTTATTCCCATAATTTTTGCACTCTCTTTGTCCCCTTTTCCTTTATACAAAGGAACAATACACGCTCTCTGCCAATCCTAGTACCTTACCCTCTTCCATACATTTATTAAATAATAGCACCAACCACTCCAAAATTACATCCCCACCTGCTTTTAACATTTCTATCTTTATCCCATCAATCCCAGTGCCTTACCCCTTTTATTCTACCCACTGCTTCACGAACTTCCCCCACACCCACAACTGGCTCTTCCACACTCCTACAAGATGTTATTCCTCCTTGCCCTAACACGAAATCACAGCTTCCCTGTCTTCATCAACATTTAACAAATCCTCAAAATATTTCTCCATCTTCCCGATACCTCTAACTCTCCATTTAATAACTCTCCTCTCCTATTTTTAACTGTCAAATCCATTTGTTCTCTAGGCTTCCTCAACTTATTAATCTCATTCCAAAACTTTTTCTTATTTTCAACAAAATTTGCTTGATAACATCTCACCCACTCTCTCATCTGCCTCTTTTTTACATTGCTTCACCACTCTTTTAACCTCTCTTTTTCTCTCCATATACTCTTCCCTCCTTGCATCACTTCTACTTTGTAAAAACCTCTCATATGCTAACTTTTTTCCCTTACTACTTCTTTACATCATCATTCCACCAATCGCTCCTCTTCCCCGCACCCACTCGCCTGTAACCACAAACTTCTGCTGAACACTCTAACACTACATTTTTAAATCTACCCCATACATTTTCGACCCCATTTCCTACACTCACTAGCCCATCTATCCTCCAATAGTTGTTTATATCTTACCCTAACTGCCTCCTCTTTTAGTTTATAAACCTCACCTCTTACTTACTGATTCTATTTTCCTTGTATCCCATCTACCTTTACTCCCACTGTAGCTATAACTAAAAAGTGATCTGAATATCTGTAGCCCTCTATAAACATGTACATCCTGAAGTCTACTCAACAGTCTTTTATCTACCAATACATAGTCTAACAAACTACTGTCATTACGCCCTACATCATATCTTGTATACTTATTTATCCTCTTTTTCTTAAAATATGTATTACTATAACTCAAACCCCTTTCTATACAAAGTTCAATCAAAGGGCTCCCATTATCATTTATACCTGGCAAACCCAAACTTACCTACTACACCCTCTCTGCATGTTTTCCCACTTTAGCATTTAGGTCCCTACCACAATTACTCTCTCATTTGGTTCAAAAGTTCCTATACATTCGCTTAACATCTCCCAAAATCTCTCTCCCCTCTACACTCCTCTCTTCTCCAGGTGCAACACGCTATTATGACCCACTTTTCGATCCGACCCTTATTTTAATCCACATAATCCTTGAATTTACACATTTATATTCCCTCTTTTCCTTCCATAACTGACCTTCAACATTATTGCTACCCCTTCCTTAGCTCTAACTCTCTCAGATACTCCCTGACTTAATCCCATTTATTTCTCCCCACTGAAACTCGCCTACCCCTTCAGCTTTGTTTCGCTTAGGCAGGACATCCAACTTCTTTTCATTCATAACATCGGCAATCATCTCTTTCTTATCATCCGCTACATCCACGCACATTCAGACAACCCAATTTTTAAATTTTTTTTTTTTTTGATTT
>WNWK01054775.1:0-2500 GCA_009830355.1 Cherax destructor
TTTATGGATTTGGAAAAGGCGTATGATAGGGTAGATAGGGGGCAATGTGGCAGATGTTGCAGGTGTATGGAATAGGAGGAAGGTTACTGAAAGCAGTAAAGAGTTTTTATGAGGATAGTGAGGCTCAGGTTAGAGTGTGTAGGAGGGAAGGGACTATTTCCCAGTAAAAGTGGGCCTTAGACAAGGATGTGTGATGTCACCGTGGTTGTTCAATATATTTATAGATGGGGTTGTAAGAGAAGTGAATGCGAGGGTCTTGGCAAGAGGTGTTGGGCTAAAAGATAAAGAAGAAAATACAAAGTGGGAGTTGTCACAGTTGCTTTTTGCTGATGACACTGTGCTTTTGGGAGATTCTGAAGAGAAGTTGCAGAGGTTGGTGGATGAATTTGGTAGGGTGTGTAAAAGAAGAAAATTGAAAGTGAATATAGGAAAGAGTAAGGTGATGAGGATAGCAAAAAGAATAGGTGACGAAAGATTGGATATCAGATTGGAGGGAGAGAGTATGGAGGAGGTGAATGTATTCAGATATTTGGGAGTGGACATGTCGGCGGATGGGTCTATGAAGGATGAGGTGAATCATAGAATTGATGAGGGGAAAAGGGTGAGTGGAGCACTTCGGAGTCTGTGGAGACAAAGAACCATGTCCATGGAAGTAAAGAGGGAATGTATGACAGTATAGTTATACCAACGCTCTTATATGGGTGTGAAGCATGGGTGATGAATGTTGCAACGAGGAGAAGGCTGGAGGCAGTGGAAATGTCATGTCTGAGGTCAATGTGTGGTGTGAATATAATGCAGAGAATTCGGAGTTTGGAAATTAGGAGGAGGTGCGGATTACCAAAACGATTGTCCAGAGAGCTGAGGAGGGTTGTTGAGGTGGTTTGGACATGTAGAGAGAATGGAACGAGACAGAGTGACTTCGAGAGTGTATAAATCTGTAGTGGAGGGAAGGCGGGGTAGGGGTCGGCCTAGGAAAGGTTGGAGGGAGGGGTAAAGGAAGTTTGTGTGCGAGGGCTTGGACTTCCAGCAAGCATGTGTGAGCGTATTTGATAGGAGTGAATGGAGGCATATGGTTTTAATACTTGACGTGCTGTTGGAGTGTGAGCAAAGTAACATTTATGAAGGATTCAGGGAAACCGGCAGGCCGACTTGAGTTCTGGAGATGGGAAGTACAGTGCCGGCACTCTGAAGGAGGAGTGTTAATGTTGCAGTTTTATAACTGTAGTGTAAAGCACACCTCTGGCAAGACAGTGATGGAGTGAATGATGATGAAAGTTTTTCTTTTCGGCCACCCTGCCTTGGTGGGAATCGGCCGATGTGTTAAGAAAAAATAAATATATATATATATATATATATATATATATATATATATATATATATATATATATATATATATATATATATATATATATATATTGACGAGGAGAAAAAGGTGAGTGGTACACTGAGGAGTCTGTGGAGACAAAGAACTTTGTCCATGGAAGCAAAGAGGGGAATGTGTGAGAGTATAGTTATACCAACACTCTTATATGGGTGTGAAGCATGGGTGATGAATGTTGCAACAAGGAGAAGGCTGGAGGCAGTGGAGATGTAATGTCCAAGTGCAATGTGTGATGTGAATATAATGCAGAGAATTCGTTTTTTGGAAATTAGAAGGAGGGGCAGGATTACCAAAACTATTATCCAGAATGCAGATGAGGGGTTGTTGAGGTGGTTCGGACATGTAGAGAGGACTGAAGAAAACAGAATGATTTCGAGAGTGTATAAATCTGTAGTGGAGGGAAGGCGGGGTTGAGGTCGGCCTTGGAAAGGTTGGGAGGGGGTAAAGGAAGTTTTGTGTTCGAGGAACTTGGACTTCCAGCAAGCATGTGTGAGCGTGTTAGATAGGAGCGAATGGAGAAAAATAGTTTTTATTACTTGATGTGCTGTTGGAGTGTTAGCAGGGTATTTTTTATGAAGGGATTCAAGGAAACCGACAGGCCGGACTTGAGTCCTGGAGCTGGTAAGTACATTGCCTGCACTTTGAAGGAGAGGTGTTAATGTTACAGTATTATAACTGTAGTGTAAACATACCTCTGGCAAGACAGTGATGGAGTGAATGATGGTGAAAGTTTCTCTTTTTCGTCCCACCCTGCCTTGGTGGGAAACCGCTGATGTGTTAATAAAAAATATATATATTTATCAGGCCAGGCGACGTCTTTCAAATCTTCACTTCAGCTGCTTAGTTTTGTTGAGCCCTTACACACTGTAGCCTCAGTTTTCTCTTTTATATTGACTGGAATGCAACCTGTGTTGTCTTCTGTTGCTGTAGCCTTCCTAATCAAGGTTCGACATGTGCATTCGGAGATGCTCTTCTGCTTACCACTGTCGTAATATGGTTTTATTTAAGTTACTGTCGACTTCCTGTCGGCTCGAAACAATCTGAATATTCTCTTCTGGCCTTGCCATTATAGAGGCAGTTATCTATCTATCTCTCACTGGACTTTTGTGTTTTCACATC
>WNWK01054776.1:0-11454 GCA_009830355.1 Cherax destructor
AAAATAACATTGACATTTTGAAAGCAATTTACAGAATGAATATTTAGTTTAGGGTGAGTAGGTGGTTTTTGAGTAGAGTCTTAAAATTGATTTTCAGACAAGGTGACTGTGAAACAGAAACCTGAAACTGTTTTACATGATGGTAGGATTGCTAGTGTCTTTTTTCTGTCTCATAAACACGCTGGATAACAGGTACAGTGGTACCCCGACTTACGATATTTTTTCATTCCAGAATGCTGTTCAAGTGCCATTACCAAACGAATTTATCTCCATAAGGTAGTAGGTTGGTAGACAGAAACCACCCAGGGAGGTACTACCGTCCTGCCAGGTGACTGTGAAACAGAAACCTGAAACTGTTTTACATGATGGTAGGATTGCTGGTGTCTTTTTTCTGTCTCATAAACACGCTGGATAACAGGTATATCTAGCTACTTCTACTTACACTTTAGGTCACACTACACTGGCATACACATGCATATATATACATACACACATCTAGGTTTTTCTTCTTTTTTTAATAGCCTTGTTCCTTTTATTTTCTCTATTGTCCATAGGGAAGTGGAAAAGAATCTTTCCTCCGTAGCCATGCGTGTCGTATGAGGCGACTAAGATGCCGGGAGCAATGGGCTAGTAACCCCTTCTCCTGTACAAATCTACTAAAAACGAAGAAGAAAAACTTTATAAAAGGTTGTCTGAATGTGCGTGGATGAGTGGATGATAAGAAAGAGATGATTGCCGATGTTATGAATGAAAAGAAGTTGGATGTCCTGGCCCTAAGCGAAACAAAGCTGAAGGGGTAGGCGAGTTTCAGTGGGGAGAAATAAATGGGATTAAGTCAGGAGTATCTGAGAGAGTTAGAGCTAAGGAAGGTAGCAATAATGTTGAAGGATCAGTTATGGAAGGAAAAGAGGGAATATAAATGTGTAAATTCAAGGATTATTGGATTAAAATAAGGTCGGATGCGAAAAGTGGGTCATATAAGCGTGTATGCACCTGGAGAAGAGAGGAGTAGAGAGAGAGAGATTTTGGGAGATGTTAGCGAATGTATAGGAACTTTTGAACCAAATGAGAGAGTAATTGTGTAGGGGCCCCTAAATGCTAAAGTGGGAGAAACATGCAGAGAGGTGTAGTAGGTAAGTTTGGGGTGCCAGGTGTAAATGATAATGGGAGCCCTTTGATTGAACTTTGTATAGAAAGGGGTTTAGTTATAGGTAATACATATTTTAAGAAAAAAAGGATAAATAAGTATACAAGATATGATGTAGGGCGTAATGACAGTAGTTTGTTGGACTATGTATTGATAGATAAAAGACTGTTGAGTAGACTTCAGGATGTACATGTTTATAGAGGGCTACAGATATATCAGATCACTTTTAGTTATAGCTACAGTGGAGTAAAGGTAGATGGGATACAAGGAAAATAGAATCAGTAAGTAAAAGAGAGGTGAAGGTTTATAAACTAAAAGAGGAGGCAGTTAGGGTAAGATATAAACAACTATTGGAGGATAGATGGGCTAGTGAGAGTGTAGGCAATGGGGTCGAAAATGTATGGGGTAGTTTTAAAAAATGTAGTGTTAGAGTGTTCAGCAGAAGTTTGTGGTTACAGGCGAGTGGGTGCGGAGGGAAGAGGAGCGATTGGTGGAATGATGATGTAAAGAGAGTAGTAAGGAGAAAAAGTTAGCATATGAGAGGTTTTACAAAGTAGAAGTGATGCAAGGAGGGAAGAGTATATGGAGAGAAAAAGAGGTTAAAGAGTGGTGAAGCAATGTAAAAGAGAGCAGATGAGAGAGTGGGTGAGATGTTATCAGCAAATTTTGTTGAAAATAAGAAAAAGTTTTGGAATGAGATTAATAAGTTGAGGAAGCCTAGAGAACAAATGGATTTGACAGTTAAAAATAGGAGAGGAGAGTTATTAAATGGAGAGTTAGAGGTATCGGGAAGATGGAGAGAATATTTTGAGGATTTGTTAAATGTTGATGAAGACAGGGAAGCTGTGATTTCGTGTGTAGGGCAGGAGGAATAACATCTTGTAGGAGTGTGGAAAGAGCCAGTTGTGGGTGTAGGGGAAGTTCGTGAGGCAGTGGGTAGAATGAAAGGGGTAAGGCAGCTGGGATTGATGGGATAAAGATAGAAATGTTAAAAGCAGGTGGGGAATAATTTTGGAGTGGTTGGTGCTATTATTTAATAAATGTATGGAAGAGGGTAAGGTACCTAGGGATTGGCAGAGAGCGTGTATTGTTCCTTTGTATAAAGGCAAAGGGGACAAAAGAGAGTGCAAAAATTATAGGGAATAAGTCTGTTGAGTGTACCTGGTAAAGTGTATGGTAGAGTTATTATTGAAAGAATTAAGAGTAAAACAGAAAGCAGGATAGCAGATGAACAAAGGGGCTTTAGGAAAGGTAGGGGTGTGTAGACCAAGTGTTTACAGTGAAACATATAGGTGAACAGTATTTGGATAAGGGTAAAGATGTTTTTGTGGCATTTATGGATTTGGAAAAGGCGTATGATAGGGTAGATAGGGGGCAATGTGGCAGATGCTTGCAGGTGTATGGAATGAGGAAGGTTACTGAAAGCAGTGAAGAGTTTTTATGAGGATAGTGAGGCTCAGGTTAGAGTGTGTAGGAGGGAAGGGACTATTTCCCAGTAAAAGTGGGCCTTAGACAAGGATGTGTGATGTCACCGTGGTTGTTCAATATATTTATAGATGGGGTTGTAAGAGAAGTGAATGCAGGGTCTTGGCAAGAGGTGTTGGGCTAAAAGATAAAGAAGCAAATACAAAGTGGAGTTGTCACAGTTGCTTTTTGCTGATGACACTGTGCTTTTGGGAGATTCTGAAGAGAGCTGCAGAGGTTGGTGGATGAATTTGGTAGGGTGTGTAAAAGAAGAAAATTGAAAGTGAATATAGGAAAGAGTAAGGTGATGAGAATAACAAAAAGAATAGGTGACTGAAAGATTGGATATCAGATTGGAGGAGAGAGTATGGAGGTGGTGAATGTATTCAGATATTTGGGAGTGGACATGTCGGGATGGGTCTATGAAGGATGAGGTGAATCATAGAATTGATGAGGGAAAAGGGTGAGTGGAGCACTTCGGAGTCTGTGGAGACAAAGAACCTTGTCCATGGAAGTAAAGAGGGAATGTATGAGAGTATAGTTATACCAACGCTCTTATATGGGTGTGAAGCATGGGTGATGAATGTTGCAACGAGGAGAAGGCTGGAGGCAGTGGAGATGTCATGTCTGAGGTCAATGTGTGGTGTGAATATAATGCAGAGAATTCGGAGTTTGGAAATTAGGAGGAGTGGGATTACCAAAACTATTATCCAGAGGGCTGAGGAGGGGTTGTTGAGGTGGTTCGGACATGTAGAGAGAATGGAACGAAACAGAATGACCTCGAGTGTATAAATCTGTAGTGGAGGGAAGGCGGGGTAGGGGTCGGCCTAGGAAAGGTTGGAGGGAGGGGTAAAGGAAGTTTTGTGTGCGAGGCTTGGATTTCCAGCAAGCATGTGTGAGCGTATTTGATAGGAGTGAATGGAGGCATATGGTTTTAATACTTGACGTGCTGTTGGAGTGTGAGCAAAGTAACATTTATGAAGGGATTCAGGAACACGGCAGGCGGACTTGAGTTCTGGAGATGGGAAGTACAGTGCCGGCACTCTGAAGGAGGGTGTAAATGTTGCAGTTTTATAACTGTAGTGTAAAGCACCCTTCTGGCAAGACAGTGATGGAGTGAATGATGATGAAAGTTTTTCTTTTTCGGGCCACCCTGCCTTGGTGGGAATCGGCCGATGTGTTAATAAAAAAAAAAATAATAAAAAATGATGTAAAATAGACTAGTCCTTTTAGACCCCCAAAATTACACTTACAAAAGCATTTAAAAAAATCAACTTACATAAAAGGGTGTGTTTGGGGACCATCGTAAGTCGGGGTACCACTGTATATCTAGCTACTTCTACTTACACTTTAGGTCACACTACACTGGCATACACATGCATATATATACATACACACATCTAGGTTTTTTCTTCTTTTTCTTAATAGCTCTTGTTCTTTTTATTTTCCTATTGTCCATGGGGAAGTGGAAAAAGAATCTTTCCTCCGTAAGCAATGAGTGTCGTATGAGGCGACTAAGATGCTGGGAGCAATGGGCTAGTAACCCCTTCTCCTGTACAAATCTACTAAAAACGAGAAGAAGAAAAACTTTATAAAACTGGGTTGTCTAAATGTGTGTGGATGTAGTGCGGATGATAAGAAAGAGATGATTGCCGATGTTATGAATGAAAAGAAGTTGGATGTCCTGGCCCTAAGCGAAACAAAGCTGAAGGGGGTAGGTGAGTTTCAGTGGGGAGAAATAAATGGGATTAAGTCAGGAGTATCTGAGAGAGTTAGAGCTAAGGAAGGGGTAGCAATAATGTTGAAGGATCAGTTATGGAAGGAAAAGAGGGAATATGAATGTTAAATTCAAGGAATATGTGGAATAAAATAAGGGTCGGATGCGAAAAGTGGGTCATAATAGCGTGTATGCACCTGGAGAAGAGAGGAGTGTAGAGGAGAGAGAGATTTTGGGAGATGTTAAGCGAATGTATAGGAACTTTTGAACCAAATGAGAGAGTAATTGTGGTAGGGACCTAAATGCTAAAGTGGGAGAAACATGCAGAGGGTGTAGTAGGTAAGTTTGGGGTGCCAGGTGTAAATGATAATGGGAGCCCTTTGATTGAACTTTGTATAGAATGGGGTTTAGTTATAGGTAATACATATTTTAAGAAAAAGAGGATAAATAAGTATACAAGATATGATGTAGGGCGTAATGACAGTAGTTTGTTGGACTATGTATTGGTAGATAAAAGACTGTTGAGTAGACTTCAGGATGTACATGTTTATAGAGGGGCCACAGATATATCAGATCACTTTTAGTTATAGCTACAGTGGGAGTAAAAGGTAGATGGGATACAAGGAAAATAGAATCAGTAAGTAAGAGAGAGTGAAGGTTTATAAACTAAAAGAGGAGGCAGTTAGGGTAAGATATAAACAACTATTGGAGGATAGATGGGCTAGTGAGAGTGTAGGCAATGGGGTCGAAAATGTATGGGGTAGATTTAAAAATGTAGTGTTAGAGTGTTCAGCAGAAGTTTGTGGTTACAGGCGAGTGGGTGCGGGAGGGAAGAGGAGCGATTTGTGGAATGATGATGTAAAGAGAGTAGTAAGGGAGAAAAAGTTAGCATATGAGAGGTTTTTACAAAGTAGAAGTGATGCAAGGAGGGAAGAGTATATGGAGAGAAAAAGAGAGGTTAAAAGAGTGGTGAAGCAATGTAAAAAGAGAGCAGATGAGAGAGTGGGTGAGATGTTATCAGCAAATTTTGTTGAAAATAAGAAAAAGTTTTGGAATGAGATTAATAAGTTGAGGAAGCCTAGAGAACAAATGGATTTGACAGTTAAAATAAGGAGAGGAGAGTTATTAAATGGAGAGTTAGAGGTATCGGGAAGATGGAGAGAATATTTTGAGAGGAGTTGTTAAATGTTGATGAAGACAGGGAAGCTGTGATTTCGTGTGTAGGGCAAGGAGGAATAACATCTTGTAGGAGTGTGGAAGAGCCAGTTGTGCGTGTAGGGGAAGTTCGTGAGGCAGTGGGTAGAATGAAAGGGGGTAAGGCAGCTGGGATTGATGGGATAAAGATAGAAATGTTAAAAGCAGGTGGGGATATAGTTTTAGAGTGGTTGGTGCTATTATTTAATAAATGTATGGAAGAGGGTAAGGGATTGGCAGAGAGCGTGTATTGTTCCTTTGTATAAAGGCAAAGGGGACAAAAGAGAGTGCAAAAATTATAGGGGAATAAGTCTGTTCAGTGTACCTGGTAAAGTGTATGGTAGAGTTATTATTGAAAGAATTAAGAGTAAGACAGAAAGCAGGATAGCAGATGAACAAGGGGCTTTAGGAAAGGTAGGGGGTGTGTAGACCAAGTGTTTACAGTGAAACATATAGGTGAACAGTATTTGGATAAGGGTAAAGAGGTTTTTGTGGCATTTATGGATTTGGAAAAGGCGTATGATAGGGTAGATAGGGGGGCAATGTGGCAGATGTTGCAGGTGTATGGAATAGGAGGAAGGTTATTGAAAGCAGTGAAGAGTTTTTATGAGGATAGTGAGGCTCAGGTTAGAGTGTGTAGGAGGGAAGGGGACTATTTCCCAGTAAAAGTGGGCCTTAGACAAGGATGTGTGATGTCACCGTGGTTGTTCAATATATTTATAGATGGGGTTGTAAGAGAAGTGAATACGAGGGTCTTGGCAAGAGGTGTTGGGCTAAAAGATAAAGAAGCAAATACAAAGTGGGAGTTGTCACAGTTGCTTTTTGCTGATGACACTGTGCTTTTGGGAGATTCTGAGGAGAAGTTGCAGAGGTTGGTGGATGAATTTGGTAGGGTGTGTAAAAGAAGAAAATTGAAAGTGAATATAGGAAAGAGTAAGGTGATGAGGATAACAAAAGAATAGGTGACGAAAGATTGGATATCAGATTGGAGGGAGAGAGTATGGAGGAGGTGAATGTATTCAGATATTTGGGAGTGGACATGTCGGCGGATGGGTCTATGAAGGATGAGGTGAATCATAGAATTGATGAGGGAAAAGGGTGAGTGGAGCACTTTGGAGTCTGTGGAGACAAAGAACCTTGTCCATGGAAGTAAGAGGGAATGTATGAGAGTATAGTTATACCAACGCTCTTATATGGGTGTGAAGCATGGGTGATGAATGTTGCAACGAGGAGAAGGCTGGAGGCAGTGGAGATGTCATGTCTGAGGTCAATGTGTGGTGTGAATATAATGCAGAGAATTCGGAGTTTGGAAATTAGGAGGAGGTGCGGGATTACCAAAACGATTGTCCAGAGAGCTGAGGAGGGGTTGTTGAGGTGGTTTGGACATGTAGAGAGAATGGAACGAGACAGAGTGACTTCGAGAGTGTATAAATCTGTAGTGGAGGGAAGGCGGGTAGGGGTCGGCCTAGGAAAGGTTGGAGGGAGGGGTAAGGACGTTTTGTGTGCGAGGGCTTGGACTTCCAGCAAGCATGTGTGAGCGTATTTGATAGGAGTGAATGGAGGCATATGGTTTTTAATACTTGACGTGCTGTTGGAGTGTGAGCAAAGTAACATTTATGAAGGGATTCAGGGAAACCGGCAGGCCGGACTTGAGTTCTGGAGATGGGAAGTACAGTGCCGGCACTCTGAAGGAGGGGTGTTAATGTTGCAGTTTTATAACTGTAGTGTAAAGCACCCCTCTGGCAAGACAGTGATGGAGTGAATGATGATGAAAGTTTTTCTTTTTCGGGCCACCCTGCCTTGGTGGGAATCGGCCGATGTGTTAAAAAAAAAAACAAGGTTATTTTAGTATTTCCTGGTAATGAGTGACGATGAGATTGATTTTATACCATTGGATGATTCGTCTAGTGATAGTGATGTTCATTATTCACCTGTGAAGCGTACTTTTAGGCGTCGTCTCCTACGTTCAGGCAGTGTGCCATATGCAGTCAACAAAGGTCGTGGCAGGTCACAATTCAAGACCCCGGCCACTGATAGTGATAGAGATCATGAAGGTGAATATGCAGGGATAGAGGAAGAAGTGGTGGGTGGCACGATGCCTGGACCACATGGCGCGGTGGGTGGACAGACAAAGGACCTCCCGGCACCCCCTCAGCCATGTGCTGCATCCACTCCTGTCCCCCCACCTGCTCCCCCACGCCCCATGCCACAGGTCCACCCTGCACCATGTGACCGGGAGTGGAACTGGACACAAAGTGTATTCATGCCACAGCCTTTTGATTTTGATGTGAGTGGAAGTGGCATCCTGCCAGAATGTCCTATAACGAATGAATCTACAGAGTTAGACTTTTTCGAGTTGTACTTTGACGAGCCTATAATGAACTTGATAGTGACTCAGACAAACAATTATTACCGCTATATCATGGACAACACAGCAGAGGTTGGGGAATCATCACAGTTGCGCAGGTGGAAAGACACAACGGTGGCGGAAATGTATTTATTCCTTGCCACTGTCATGCTTATGCCACATACCTATAAGAACAATATACGTAACTACTGGTCCAAAGACATCTTTATCAGTACTCCTATCTTTTGTGACCTCCTTCCCTGCAACAGATTCATTCTGTGCTACGAATGTTGCACTTCTCAGACAGAAATATGCCAAACAGAAATGACCTTCTATACAAAATCCGGGAAGTGTTTATCTATATGAAGCATAAATTCAGTGCATACTTTTATCCTTTCAAGAACATTGTTGTTGACGAGTCCTTGATTCTCTTGAAGGGACGCCTGTCATTCAAGCAATATATACCGAGCAAATGTCATCGCTTTGGTATAAAACTTTTTGTTATGTGTGACTGTGAGACAGGTCTTGTGTTAGATATCATTGTATACACCAGGAAAAACACTTTACGATACCAGCCGCATGTTGGGCATTTCTGGTGATGCTGCAGTGTTCCTCCTTTCTTATGTTCTTATGTTCTGTTAGTGGCATGGAATGTGTAGGACCTGCCTAGTATGAGCCAACAGGCCTGCTGCAGTGTTCCTCCTTTCTTATGTTCTTATGTTAAGATGATGGAACCATACCTTGGCAAGGGCCATACACTGTACACAGACAACTGGTATACAAGCCTTATGCTCACTGATTTCCTACATGTGAACAATACCGATATATGTGGAACAGTGAGAAGGAATAGAAAACATATGCCAAGGTTCAGTGGAAGTGTTGACAGTGCAGTGCAAGTGTTTCATGCCAACGACATCATGGCACTGAAGTGGCATGACAAACGGGACGTGACATTGCTGTCAACCATCCACAGAAATGAGATGGTACAAACAAAGTGAACCGGAACACCAATGAACGTATTGTCAAACCAGCTGTTGTCGTCGACTATACGAACAATATGCGACTAGTCAACAAGTGTGACATGATAATAGGTTTCGTTGACTGTGTGCGTAGGAGTCGCAAGTGGTATATAAAACTGTTTTTCTACCTTGTAGACATTGCAGTGCTCAATGCATTCGATATGTATGAAATAAAGACTGGAAAACAACAACATTTTGCAGAATTCTCTATCAATGTTGCCAAACCAAAAGCAAGAAAGTATGGTACCACACGAGTACCTGCACCTCAACATCAACTTGTCCCCCAACCACAACCAGTGGGGGAAGTGCCAGACCGAATCATACCTAACTGTCACTACCTGGTACCAATACCACCTACCCCAAAGAAGAAGCATTCCCAGAAAAAGTGTGTTGTGTGTGCTACCACCACAAAACGACCCCAACAGCGGAGGGATACACGATTCATATGTCACCAGTGTGGGGTAGCACTCTGTATGAATCCATGCTTCATGGAGTATCATACAATTGTGGACTTCTAGAAACATAAGCGGGACATGAAAATACTTGTACAGTGGAACCCTGGTTAACGAAAAAAATTCATTGCAGAAGCCTGCTCAAGTGCCATTACCGAACGAATTTACTTCCTTAAGAAATAATTTCATTTAGGTTAGTCTATTTCAGACCCCCAAAAATACACTTCTACAAGCACTTACAATATTATACTTACATAATTGCACGATTTCCGGAGTGTTCATTAACCGGGGTTCCACTGTATATAGTTGTAGATAATAGAATGTGATTCAGCCAGGTGTGCAAAATCACCTATCAGTGTATACATGAGTGTTTGTGATAGTATGATAATAATTTTGTACATAATATTGGTTTATAAATAACAATTGTCATTGAAATCAAAAGATTTACAATAAAATTATTTTTTTTTTATTAACACATCGGCCGATTCCCACCAAGGCAGGGTGGCCCGAAAAAGAAAAACTTTCATCATCATTCACTCCATCACTGTCTTGCCAGAGGGGTGCTTTACACTACAGTTATAAAACTGCAACATAAACACCCCTCCTTCAGAGTGCAGACACTGTACTTCCCATCTCCAGGACTCAAGTCCGGCCTGCCGGTTTCCCTGAATCCCTTCATAAATGTTACTTTGCTCACACTCCAACAGCACGTCAAGTATTAAAAACCATTTGTCTCCATTCACTCCTATCAAATACGCTCACACATGCTTGCTGGAAGTCCAAGCGCCTCGCACACAAAACTTCCTTTACCCCCTCCCTCCAACCTTTCCTAGGCCGACCCCTACCCCGCTTTCCCTCCACTACAGATTTATACACTCTCGAAGTTATTCTGTCTCGTTCCATTCTCTCTACATGTCCAAACCACCTCAACAACACCTCCTCAGCTCTCTGGATAATAGTTTTGGTAATCCCGCACCTCCTCCTAATTTCCAAACTCCGAATTCTCTGCATTATATTCACACAATACAATAAAATATAAGTATCATATATAAACAAAGAAAAGTAAAAAAAAATAATTGAAAAAAAATGGAAAATATGTACAATTTCTGCAAGCGGCAGTGTTCCTTGTTGACATCAGGTGTCCCACAGGGACACCTGGGAAGTGTTCTTGGCCCACTTCTCTTTCTCATTTACATTAACAACCTACCAAATGCATCTCAATTACTCAAACCCATACTATTTGCAGATGACACTACATACGTTATCTCTCACCCAAGCCCAGACATACTAGCCAACACTGTAAATGCTGAATTGCAGAAAATAACTACCTGGATGATGACTAACAAACTTACAGTGGACCCTCGGTTAACGAATACCCCGGAAATCGTGCAATTATGTAAGTATAATTTTGTAAGTTCTTGTGGAAGTGTATTTTTGGGGATCTGAAATAGACTAACCTACGTGAAATTTTTCCTTAAGGGAGTAAATTCGTTCGGTAATGGCACTTGAGCAGACTTCAGGAGTGAAGTTTTTACGAAACTCGGGGGTCCACTGTACTCTCAATATTGATAAAACTTATTTCATTCAGTTTGGGAACAGAGCTACAAATGTACCACTTAACATAATGATAAACAGGTCCCCTCTCACAAAACTCACTGAGGGAAAATTCTTAGGAATCCATCGTGACATTGGCCTAAAATTTCAGACATATATACAACAAATTTCCAAGAAAGTCTCAAAGACCGTGGGAATACTATCCAAGATACAGTACTATGTTCCACAACCAGCTCTCCTTACCCTATATCACTCACTCATTTACCCCCTACCTCACCTATGGAATCTGCACATGGGGCTCAACATCAATAACTCATCTCAGACCATTAATAACACAACAAAAGGCAGCAGTTAGAATGATAACAAATTCACACTCCAGACAACATACTCCACCAATATTCAAAAATCTAAACTTACTCACCATAAAGGACATCCATACTTTTTACTGTGCCTATTACATACATAGAACAATCTATGCAAATATTAACCCACCACTTAAAATTCTCCTTACCAACTTTAACAGAACACATGACCATTACACTAGACACAGATCACTCCTC
>WNWK01054777.1:0-11454 GCA_009830355.1 Cherax destructor
GACTGGGAGGGGATATGGGGGGTTGACTAAGATGAAATTGAGGGCGAAGGTAAGGGAGGTGATCGTTAGGTTCTTGCATGGAGTGGTAGCTTCAAAGGCTATACTGTTTAAGATGGGATTGGTAGGGCCCGGCGTGTGGCAGGTGTGGAATGGAGGAAACAGCTTATCATGCCATTTACTTCTGTGAAAGTTTGAATACTGTAAGGGTGTGGATTGGGAGGGTCATTCGTATGTTGGGAGGGGGTATACAGACATTACGGGCTTTGAGTTTGGATGTTGGGGGTGTGGGTAGGGCAGAGAGGCGGGCGTTGTTGTATGTCATGGTGGATTTCCTGTATGTGTCATGGGTGATGAGGAGATGCCGGGGATGTGCGGATTAGGCCATAGCGGGTAGCATGTACCGCACAAGATGTAGGAATAGGGTAATTTATGGGAGGTCCTGGGATGTCCTTTTCTCGGAAAGTTATAGGAATATGACGATCAGGGGTTTACTAGGGGCGAGGTGAGGGGATTCTCTTAAATGGGCTTGTCTGCAGGTGGAAGAAGTGTTGAATGTAAGGGTAGATAGGGTATGTTTGGCGTTGAGAAAGATGGTTAGAATCGTGGGGGGGGGGTGAGGTGACGGGTGGGGGTGGGTAGCGAAAGAATGAGAGAGGGGTGGGGAGACGGGGGTGACTGGATAGGGGTATCATTTTCTTTATCATGCTTTATTCACTTTTGTTCATATACTTCAAGGGGTGAATTAAAGGGGGCTTACCTAGAGGCAATAATGAGGATATGAAGAAGATAATGTACGTGTATGTGGATAAGGATTGAATAACCTTATTTTGTGTTAAAAATGTATGAAAGTCATGAGCGAGGTGAATGCCATGGCTATAATTACCAGAGAAGTTGAGTTCAGTGTCCACATAGTTTTGGTGTGGAAATCTGTAGATTAAAGAGCAGATAATAATGTAGTACATAGTTCCATGGTGTTTTGGAGCAAGTATTTTTAGCCTGTTGCATCAGGTGATAGAAAATAGTTATGTATAAATAAAGTCTGTTCTATTCCCTGTTATGTAAGGTGAAGGTGGTGGGAAGGGTGGGGAGTGGAGGATAGCGGTGGTATCCAAGGATACCAATGGCAATGTAATGTAATGACGATAGAGACGTCTTAATGTGGATGGTTTCATTGTCACTCCGTGAAGGCAAGATATTAATTTATTGTGTACATACATTATGTAGATGGTTGTTTTCAGTGTTCTTGTAATATACAGGATATACTTGTAGGATTAACAATATACAGTATATAATTGTTGGATTAAACTTAAATGGTCACAGGCGGGGTTGTGTGGACCTATGTGAGCGTTATGCTTATGGTGTTATGATAATGGTTTTTATGTACAGAGTCTGTTTCATATAGATATCATATATATTATGCATCTTAACAACTGGATATATTACATGCAAGACTTGTTATCCAATGTATATAATGTACCTTTCTAACTTCGATGTATGTGGGTGAATAAGGTTTAATTGTACATGGCACAGGTTTCTATTATGTGATGACGGGTTCTTTGTTTATGTGTTGATTATATGTTAAGTAATTGCTTTGTTACGTTGTATGCCTGTTGGCGCTCTGTTTATTGTATATGTACACTTACAGTTTATAAATAAAATATAAAAAAAAAAATTATCTCAGTGAGCTTAGATTCGTCAAGTCCTACTTTATAATAATAATAATAATAATAATAATAATAATAATAATAATAATAATAATAATAATACTTTATTGAGACATTGTACAATTATATATGGTAGACATAGTTATACATAGTTATTACTTAGTTATTAATGAGATGTACATGCCAAAAGCCCCTAATATGCTGTGCATTGCGGACTCAGAGCTGACCGAATCTTCTCATCAGATACTCGGTCTGATGCTAGTCATCTATTCTGAGGAACATTCTTCAAAACAGCAGGATCAGAATTACTAGGTTGTAGGTGACCTTGTTGCACCGAAGAAGATACTACTTGTGTGGGAGCGCCAGCTGCACGATCTTGTCTCATATCTCTTTCTAACTTAAATCAATACTCTTGAGTATGACCTTTCCTAAGACAATAGATACATTTGACATTCTTCTTCTCAGTATTAGACTTCTATCTAGCTACAGAGACAGATTCAGGAATGTCAGGTTTCCTGGTGAAGGTACGAGAAGTAACAGTAGCAGGTGTTTTAGGCAGGCACTGATCAGCTGGTTTGCCAATTCCTAGGATATTTTGTAGTTACCTTTTTTCTCTCAGTTTTGATGCGTCCGATTTTGTGAGAAATTTCGTAGTTGTCAGCTAATGCTGCAGTCTCTAGAATGTCTGAGGCAGTGTGGTCGATCAGATATTCCTGTACATCAGCAGACATACAGTTGCTGAACTTCTCGTGAAGTAGTAGTTGAACGAGACTGTCATAAGTCTTACAATGGGAGGCCCTACACCACCTCTCAAATGCAAGCTTTTTTTCATGGGCAAACTCCACACAAGTTTGACCTTGTCGTCGTTGTAACGTACAAAATGCACGTTGGTAACTTACAGGTAACAAATTATATGTCTCAAGAATGGTTTCCTTGACTGTGTCATAGTCAATGTATTTGGCAAATGGCAAAGCAGCAGTACACGTTTGAGCCCTGCCAGTCAAAGCTGTGTGCAACAATGTAGCTCAATGCTTACGTAGCCAATTCATGGCACGTGCTTGATTTTCGAATACATCAAAATAGGTATCTAGGCCTGTCTCCAGAAACTTCGGAACCATTGATGCAGCTTTCTGCACATTAAAAGTATCCTCTGTAGTACTACTAGGCTGATCAGATCTAATAATCTGTTGTCTCTGGAAACGAACAGTTTCTCTATGGAACTCTTCCTCGTTCAATTTCCTGTGCCTCAATTTGTGCAGTCTGCAACAATATTAGGCGTTCCATCCTGTCGAATTGGTCCTGAGAGATAGGATCAAAGGACAAGCAAAAAGTAAGTAAATGAACAGGTTTATCTGGATGGACCCTAGGTCGGGCACCTAGTCCAGCCATGCCAATAGAGCCTAGATCTGGTCTAGTATAAGTAGAGACAGGTGTAGCATCAACATTACTTGTATGAGGCTGCGTCATACTTCTTGCTACATTCTGTGCTAAAGAGTTAGTCATGTGGAAAGATGTGAGAGAGAACTGAGTTATACTAGGCTCAGAAACTTCTGCCTGAGTTGCTCTCTTTTCTACGTCATCCCTTAGCGACATATTTCCTAGTTGTGACTCCATGCTCTCTGAATCTGATTCTGAATCAGAACTCTCTGCATGATCAGGAAATAACATACCGCTAATTAATGCTCTGACTGTTACTGCGGTGTAACTACGGTTGTACGTCACACCCAGATACTTGGCTACCAGCCAACAAGTCTAAAGTTTTAAAGTACGTAACTTAGACAAAGTCAGAGTATCAATTAACTTTTTCACTTTCGCATACATCATGTAAATAAGTACAATATGAGAGAGTGATTATGGGAAGCTAGAATCCTAATGTAAGAATTTACTTTACAAGTTACACAAGAGTTGGTTGTCTTAGAGCCAGAGCTCATTAACAGTATTTCCATCTCCTTGGATCAAGAGACTCGGGCAGGTACATACATCCCCTATGATGTTGTACAAGACCAAACTCCTAGTCTTCAGATTAGGAAATTACTCATGAACAGCTTCTGAAAATTGACCACTGTCTGGAAAATCTTCCAGCTCCTGCCCCCAACATCTTGCTACTGGGGGATTTCAACCTCAGGCACCTAAAATGGAGGAACATTGCAAACAATGTGGTAGCAGAGATAACACCAGGAGGCAGCTCAGATGAAAATTCACACATGCATGAACTTTTAAATCTCTGCACCAAGTTCACCTTAAACCAGCAAATAGTAGAGCCCACAAGATTAGAGAATACGCTGGACCTCATCTTCACCAACAATGATGATCTGATACGAAATGTCATCATATCAAAAACAATATACTCAGATCACAACATAATAGAGGTCCAGACATGCATGCGGGGAGCCCCAGATCAACAAAATGTGATCAGCCGTGAGGGAGCTTTCTCCAAATTCAACTTCAATAACAAAATCATAAGGTGGGACCAAGTAAACCAAGTCCTAAATGATATAAACTGGGAAGATTGCCTAAGCATCACGGATCCCAACCTATGTCTAGAACAAATTAACTCTGTGGTACTTGAGGTTTGCTCAAGGCAAATTCCCTTAAGAAAAAGGAGGAGAAGATGCAAACTAGAAAGAGAGAGGCACTCCCTATACAGGCGAAGGCAAAGAATAACGGAGCGGCTACAGGAGGCCAATATCTCTGAAATACGTAGGGAGACACTAGTCAGAGAAATAGCAAACATCGAATTAAAACTAAAGGAATCTTACAGGAATCAAGAGACACGGGAAGAACTAAAAGCCATAAATGAAATTGAAAGAAACCCTAAGTATTTCTTTTCCTATGCAAAATCAAAGTCGAGAACAACTAGTATTGGGCCCCTACTTAAACGGGATGGGTCCTACACAGATGACAGCAAGGAAATGAGTGAGTTACTTAAATCCCAGTATGACTCAGTTTTTAGCGAGCCACTAACCAGACTGAAAATCGAAAACCTAAATTATTTTTTTATGAGAGTGCCACAGAACTTGACTGACGCATGCCTATCTGACATCACCCTGACGATAAATGACTTCGAAAAGGCAATAAATGACATGCCCATGCACTCCGCTCCAGGCCCAGACTCATGGAACTCTGTGTTCATCAAGAACTGCAAGAAGCCCCTGTCACATGCTTTTAACATCCTATGGAGAGGGAGCATGGACACTGGGATCGTCCCGCAGCTACTAAAAACAACAGACATAGCCCCGCTCCACAAAGGGGGCAGTAAAGCAATATCAAAGAACTACAGACCAATTGCGCTAACGTCCCATATAAAAATCTTTGAAAGAGTTCTAAGAAGCAAGATCGCCACCCATCTTGATACCCATCAATTGCACAACCCAGGACAGCATGGGTTCAGAGCAGGCCGCTCCTGTCTGTCCCAACTACTGGACCACTATGACAAGGTCCTGGATGCTCTAGAAGATAAACAAAATGCAGATGTTATATACACAGATTTTGCAAAAGCCTTTGACAAGTGTGACCATGGGAAAAGTTGGTGGATGGATCTATAATTTCCTAACATGTAGAACACAAAGAGTAGTAGTCAACAGAGTAAAGTCTGAGGCAGCTACTGTGAAAAGCTCTGTTCCACAAGACTCAGTACTTGCTCCCATCCTATTCCTCATCCTCATATCAGACATTGACAGGGATATAAGCCACAGTGCTGTGTCTTCCTTTGCAGATGACACCCGAATCTGTATGACAGTGTCCACCATTGAAGACACTGCAAGACTCCAAGCAGACATAAACCAAATCTTTAAATGGGCTGCAGAAAACAATATGAAGTTCAATGAAGAGAAATTTCAATTACTCAGATACGGAAAACGTGAAGAAATTAAAATCTCATCGGAGTACAAAACTAATTCCAACCACACAATAGAGCGAAAAACTAATGTCAAAGACTTGGGAGTGATCATGTCAGAGGATCTCACCTTCAAGGACCATAACAAAGTAGCAATGCATCTGCTGAAAAATGACAGGATGGATAATGAGAACCTTCAAAACCAGGGATGCCAAGCCCATGTTGATACTTTACAGATCGCTTGTTCTATCTAGGCTGGAATATTGCTGCACACTAACTGCACCTTTCAAGGCGGGTGAAATTGCTGACCTTGAAAATGTGCAGAGACCTTCACGCACGCATAAGTGCGATAAACCACCTCAACTACTGGGAACGCTTGAAGTTCCTAAACCTGTACTCCCTAGAACGCAGGCGGAGAGATACATTATAATATCCACATGGAAAATTATCGAGGGCTTAGTACCAAACTTGCACACAAAATCACTCCCTATGAAAGCAAAAGACTCGGCTAGGCGATGTAACATCCCCCAATGAAGAGCACGGGTGCCACTAGCACGTTGAGGGACAAGACAATAAGTGTCAGGGCCCAAGATTGTTCAACTGCACTCCAGCATACATCAGGGGATTACAACAAACCCCTGGCTGTCTTCAAGCAGGCACTGGACAGGCACCTCAAGTCGGTACCTGACCAGCCAGGCTGTGGTTCGTACGTTAGCTGCGGTGCAACATGAGGCCTGGTCCAGGGGACCGGGCCGCAGGGGCGTTGACCCCCGGAATTTCTCCAGGTAACTACAGGTAAACACATTCATCATACATGCTGAACACAACCCCCCCTCCTCATGAATCACAAATGCCTCGGAAGGTCCACCTAGCAACATCTGTTGTTGGGGCAATGGATGCATTCCCTAGAATGTTTGTGAACTGCTCATTATCTGTAATTTGTTCATGATGTAACCATGTATGGACATGTTTATGATTTATTACCTTTGTAACTGTCATAATAATGTACCACTCTACCTGGAGCTCATTACCTTTGTAACTTTTCATGATTGTGACCAGATCTAGTTCATTACCGCTGTAACTTGTTCAGCTATCAAAACTTTGGAGTCCAGTCTCTGGACCAATTATGTACCTACCTGGAGTCTACCTGGAGAGAATTCCAGGGGTCAACGCCCCCGCGGCCCGGTCTGTGACCAGGCCTCCTTTTGGACCAGAGCCTGATCAACCAGGCTGTTACTGCTGGCCGCACGCAGTCCAACGTACGAACCACAGCCCGGCTGATCAGGTACCGACTTGAGGTGCCTGTCCAGTGCCTGCTTGAAGACAGCCAGGGGCTTGTTGGTAATCCCCCTGATGTATGCTGGGAGGCAGTTGAACAATCTTGGGCCCATGACACTTATTGTGTTGTCCCTCAACGTGCTAGTAGCACCCCTGCTCTTCATTGGGGGATGTTACATCGCCTGCCGAGTCTTTTGCTTTCGTAGGAGTGATTTTTGTGTGCAAGTTTGGTACTAAGCCCTCGAGAATTTTCCATGTGTATATAATAATGTATCTCCCGCCTGCGTTCTAGAGAGTACAGGTTTAGGAACTTCAAGCGTTCCCAGTAGTTGAGGTGGTTTATCGCACTTATGCGTGCCGTGAAGGTTCTCTGCACATTTTCAAGGTCAGCAATTTCACCCGCCTTGAAAGGTGCAGTTAGTGTGCAGCAATATTCCAGCCTAGATAGAACAAGCGATCTGTAAAGTGTCAACATGGGCTTGGCATCCCTATTTCTGAAGGTTCTCATTATCCATCCTGTCATTTTTCGAGCAGATGCAATTGCTACATTGTTATGGTCCTTGAAGGTGAGATCCTCTGACATGGTCACTCCCAGGTCTTTGACATTAGTTTTTCGCTCTATTGTGTGGTTGGAATTAGTTTTGTACTCCGATGAGATTTTAATTTCTTCACGTTTTCCGTATCTGAGTAATTGAAATTTCTCATCATTGAACTTCATATTGTTTTCTGCAGCCCATTTAAAGATTTGGTTTATGTCTGCTTGGAGTCTTGCAGTGTCTTCAACGGTGGACACTGTCATACAGATTCGGGTATCATCTGCAAAGGAAGACACAGCACTGTGGCTTATATCCCTGTCAATGTCTGATATGAGGATGAGGAATAGGATGGGAGCAAGTACTGTAGTACTGTGCCTTGTGGAACAGAGCTTTTCACAGTAGCTGCCTCAGACTTTACTCTGTTGACTACTACTCTTTGTGTTCTACATGTTAGGAAATTATAGATCCATCTACCAACTTTTCCTGTTATTCCTTTATCACGCATTTTGTGTGCTATTACACCATGGTCACACTTGTCAAAGGCTTTTGCATAATCTGTGTATATAACATCTGCATTCTGTTTATCTTCTAGAGCATCCAGGACCTTGTCATAGTGGTCCAGTAGTTGGGACAGACAGGAGCGGCCTGCTCTAAACCCATGCTGTCCTGGGTTGTGCAATTGATGGGTATCAAGATGGGTGGCGATCTTGCTTCTTAAAACCTTTTCAAAGATTTTTATGATATGGGACGTTAGCGAATTGGTCTGTAGTTCTTTGCTATTGCTTTACTGCCCCTTTGTGGAGCGGGGCTATGTCTGTTGTTTTAGTAGCTGCGGGACGATCCCAGTGTCCATGCTCCCTCTCCATAGGATGTTAAAAGCATGTGATAGGGGCTTCTTGCAGTTCTTGATGAACACGGAGTTCCATGAGTCTGGGCCTGGAGCGGAGTGCATGGGCATGTCATTTATTGCCTTTTCGAAGTCATTTGGCATCGTGGTGATGTCAGAAAGGCATGCGTCTGTCAAGTTCTGCCGCCTACCGCCTACAGGATGGGTATGGGGTGCATAATAAAGATATTAAACTAAACTAACTAGGTCCAGACATGTATGCGCGGGGCCCCAGAGCGCCAAAATGTGATCAGTCACAAGGAAGCCTTCACCAAATTCAACCCAAAAAGTTTTTTCCAGGTTTATAGAACAAAAGTTAGAGATAAGATAGGTCCCCTTAAAAAATACTCTGGGCATCTTACTGACAAGGAGAATGATATGTGCTCTATTTTTAATAATTATTTTATATCAGTTTTCACACAGGAAGACACTAATAATATCCCAGTAATTAATTTTTACAGAGGCCCAGAAGAAGATAAATTATGTAATATCACAGTCACTAGAGAAATGGTTATGAAACAACTAGACCGACTGAAACAAAATAAATCGCCGGGTCCTGATGAGCTTTTTGCAAGGGTTCTTAAGGAATGCGAAATGGAACTCTGTGAACCATTAAGTAACATTTTTAATTTATCTCTTCAAACAGGTGTAGTGTCTGATATGTGGAAGATGGCTAATGTAATTCCTATTTTTAAAGCAAGGGACAAGTCACTACCGTCAAATTACCGCCCAATAAGCCTGACCTCAATTGTAGGCAAATTACTAGAGTCAATTATAGCTGATATTATAAGAAACCATCTCGATAAACATAATTTGATTAACGATTCTCAGCATGGATTCACGAGGGGCCGTTCCTGCCTAACTAATTTATTAACTTTCTTCGGTAAAGCTATTGAGGCTGTTGATCACGATAAAGAATTCGATATTGTTTATTTAGACTTTAGTAAGGCTTTTGATAGAGTACCGCACCAGAGACTGTTAAGGAAAGTGGCAGCTCACAGAATTGGGGGAAAGGTGCTGTCATGGATCGAGTCATGGCTCACCAATAGGAAGCAGAGAGTGTGCTTAAATGGGGTTAAATCCGAGTGGGGATCTGTAACAAGTGGCGTTCCACAGGGATCAGTCTTGGGCCCATTGTTGTTTATAATATATATCAATGACCTTGATGAGGGAATTACTAGTGATATGAGCAAATTCGCCGACGACACAAAGATAGGTAGGATAATTGATTCAAACATAGATGTCATAGAACTTCAGGAATATTTAGACAAACTTAATTCGTGGTCAGAAAAGTGGCAGATGCAGTTCAATGTAGATAAATGCAAGGTTCTGAAGCTCGGGAGTGTCCATAACCCAAGCACTTATAAGTTAAATAACGTAGAACTTAGCCATACAGATTGCGAGAAGGACTTGGGGGTGATGGTAAGCAGCAACCTTAAACCAAGACAGCAATGCCTAAGCGTACGTAATAAGGCAAATAGATTACTGGGATTTATATGAAGAAGTGTTAGCAACAGTAGTCCAGAGGTTATATTACAGCTTTATACATCATTAGTAAGGCCTCACCTAGATTATGCAGCTCAGTTCTGGTCTCCATATTACAGAATGGACATAAATTCGTTAGAAAACATTCAGCGTAGAATGACTAAATTAATACATAGCATTAGAAATCTTCCTTACGAAGAAAGATTGAAGACCCTTAAATTACATTCACTTGTAAGACGTAGAATGAGGGGAGACATGATCGAGGTATACAAGTGGAAAATGGGCATTAACAAAGGGGATATAAATAAGGTCTTGAGGGTATCTCTCCAAGAGAGAACCCGCAATAATGGATTCAAGTTAGATAAGTTTAGATTTAGAAAGGATATAGGAAAGTATTGGTTTGGAAATAGAGTAGTTGATGAGTGGAACAGTCTGCTGAATCGGAGTACCCTCTTTGTACTAAGATTATATGTATAGCGGTACTTATCTTATTTAATTTGCTATAGTATTATGTGATAGGTGATTTTGAGTGTTACAGGATTCTTATTTTTACTATGGCGTTTAGTAAGTAGTTTTCCCATTTTTTTTTGTGTTTATGCTTCACGTAGTCTTACTTTTGTATTTTGTAAGTATTTATTTATTTGTACAGTTCAATTTGAACTTTTAGTACAATATTGGGTTTTGTTAAGGGATTTGTGAATATCGTGTAATTTCATGACATCAGTTAGTGTCCTTCTCTTCTTTCATGTGTATGAACCCTTTATTATAATGTATATAGTATAAGTCTTTTAAATAAAATATAAAAAAAAAAAACTTATACATAACCTCTCGTTCCCTCGGAGTGATGAGTAATTTCGCAAACATACTCCAAATGCTCCCCCAATTATACATAGGATATAAAGAAACTACAGGAGCCCTTGTATTTCCATCAATAGTATGTAATTACGTCAATGGGAAGTACTTTATTATAGTAAATTTGTAGGGTATTAAATTTTTTATGTGAAGATTCTCGTAAAGTTTTCTCTTGAGGGATTTTTCTGAGAAAAGTCTCATTCACTAACAGATTTTTCTGAAAAATATTCACATTCCAAAATATATTTTAAATCAAGAAAGTAGTTAATTGTTCAAGGGTTATTTACATCCTGTACATGTATGATCATAGTGTAATAACATACAAGTGTGATAACATACAAGTGTGATCATGGTGTAATAACATACAAGTGTGATCATGGTGTAATAACATACACTGTTATCTACCAGCATCAACTGTTATCAGCTCGTCAGATATTAGAGCATCGTTGTAAAACTAAGTTATGAAGGGACCAGCATAGAAGGCAGGAAAAATGGGGAATAAATCACCAAAAGTAGCAAAGGAAAAATGTAAAGGAAAACCAAAATCAGCATAGAAATCTGGATCTAAAAAGCCCCAAAAGGGGAAGTAACCCCAAAGGCTGAAACTGGAAAAAAAAAAAGCCGCCTAGTAAAAAATGGTTGTCACCCAAACGCCAAAGTCATAAAAAAAAAAAATAAAAAAAACCCCAAAACCCCAAAGAAAAGGATTTTGTCCAAACCGACAAGAATTCTGGAAGCAATAGATCGCCAGATCCGCTTTTTGACCAGAGCTTTGAAGATGGGGGAAGGAAGAAGGATAGGTAATGATGGAAATATGTGAAAAAAGGGGGGTTTGGGGAGGAGGAAGGATAAAAAAAGGGAAGGGCCCAACCCTTTGGTGATTTTATATATATATATATATAAAATATATATATATAT
>WNWK01054778.1:0-11453 GCA_009830355.1 Cherax destructor
CCCTTTCTTTCGCTACATTCATTGGGCACCTTTTGGCTCTCTTCTTGAACTGGTTCATGCTGTGACTGGCTTTGACATTCAAGCAGTCTGTTCCATTCCTTTATTGCTGTACAATAAAGGTGTTTGAAGCCTGGCCACTGAGTGTGGGTACGATAAAGTTGATGCTTCTCTTCTCCTAGTATATGATTGCTTTGGCTCTCACCTTGACAAAATTGGCAGCAAGATATTCTGGACACTGTGAGCAATTTTATAAACTTGATTTAACCAGTTGTTTTTCTCTGTCTTCAACATTAAGCATATCAATTGTTGTAATTCATCCTGGCCTACATGTTCTCTTGGACCCAAGTTCAGGATGAATCTTTCCATTTGTTTTGGGTGATTTGCAGTCTATCTTTCAGTTTTTTTGTCAAGGCAGAGTACCATGAAGAGCAAGCGTAGTCCAGATGACATTGTATAGGGCTAAACATAGGGTCCTACAAGTCTCAGTAGGTAGACACTGTGCTTGTCTGTAGAGGAACTTCAGTCTGGCATTCGCTTTCTTTTACTACACTGTTCCCTATCAATTCTCCTGACATGCATGGGTCAAGGGGATTCCCAGATATTTTACTGAGGAAACTGAAATGATGGGTTCCCCATTACACCGGACATTAAAATTATTTGCCTTTCTCAGTTTGTTTCGTGCCAAAGTTTATGGCTTCCGTTTTCCCAAGGTAACGATAGTTTGTTGTCTACTAACCATTTGCTGCAGGACTCCAGTTCCAGTGTTATTACATTACTGTATGTTGTGGGTCTTTACCTGACACTAACAGAGCACTGTCATCCGCATACAGTAGGAGTTTGCACTTGACACTGATGGGCATGTCGTTCACATAACATAGGAATAATAAGGGACCCAGAATACATACTACCTTGGGGAACTCCACATGCTGTCGGCACGGGTTCTGATTCTGTTTTGTTGATTTTAACAATTTGTTTCCTGTTAAGATAGGACTTAAACCAGTCTATGGAACCTATGCCGATGGCTTGTAGTTTCTTGCATACATATTGTGGTTGACAGTATTGAGGCCTTTTGCAAGTCTAAGGTTACCATTCCTATGAGGTTCCCTATCAACATTTCAGTTCTCATGTAATCCATCAGAGTAATTAGGGAGGTGATGGTTGAATAAGATCTCCCAAAGCCTGATTGGTAAGTGAAGAACATATGGGAAAAATAGTTACGTTACTGACACCTTCAAATATGCCATACAGAGTATTTTATTTATTGTACTAGGTAAAATATCACTGTTATAAAACTTAGTTGTGATTTCTTCTTGGAATGGAAGAGTATGGAGAGGGTTGATGGGGGCCTCCTGGGCTGACATGGATAGCTATGGTTCTCATGTTGTGCATGCTGAGTTGTCAATAGTTGGAATGCTTATGTTTTATAATGCATCTGGTCTGTTTTACCCTGCAGTACCTTATAGAGCTGATGAAATAGCATCAAACCATGGAACAGGTGGGGTTTGAACCCATGGCCAGTGCATTAATCACTCGAGTGGTTAACACACCGGCCTAGGACTCGCTTGTCATGGGTTCAGACCTTAAGCCCCACGTGTTTCATGGTTTGTTTGCAGTTGTGTTATTACAATTTATCGAGTCATCCAGCATTATTTCTTCCCCAGAATCCATTTCAGACCAATGTTTCTATACTTGTCATGATCATTTTTCAGTGAAAAATTTTGCCACTTCACAAATATCAGGGAATTCTTGTATCTCTTGTAGTGTTAAATGTTTATCTTCAGTTTTTTTCATCCTTCTTTTTATTCAAACAATCTAAAGCTAAGAGACTATTTTAAGTAAACACTTGTGTGTAGCAATAGTTGGTATTAAACAAAGGCAGGTGGTATAAACAAAGATAAGTTTTCACTGTATTATGAACTGCCATAAGAAGAATTAAATGTAGAGATAAATAGCTATGAAGTAAACTATATTTCATAACACAAGGAATTAAGGCTGTAATTTACAAAATGTAAAAGAGCTTTCAGAAATCCTACACAAGGAAAATCTTATTGTATATGCAGAGAAAGATTCCATGCTGCTGCACTGATGGGAATAGACATACAGCTAGAGAATGTCATTGCAAATAGAATTGCATGGAAGATAAATCAGTTTGTCATTTCCCAAGAAAACTTACCTAAAAATTCTTAGAGCCTAGTTTTTATATATCAAGGGGGAGGTTCCCTTCAAGGGAGGGAGAAGTCACTTGGTATGGCAAAAGGGCTCTTGATCCAAGCACTTAGACCTCTTGTTGTCTTCCTTGTATCGAATCTGAGTACCCTCCTCCCCCCCACACTTCTTCTCTCTTCCCATTTGATCTAGTATGGTGATATTGTCCCTTGTGAATTTCAACCCCTAGGCAGAGGAAAAAGGGATCATTATCTGTCCCCATTTCTTCATGGGCCTCAATGGTGGTACTGTTTGCCGTAGCATTTGGATTATCTGGAGACGCGTTGGGTCACACACTGGGGCCCCAACAAGACAAACAACAAAAGTACACTTCCTCTGTGTAATAATATATATTTTTTCTCAGCTGTCTGTTTGTTCTCTACTTCATTGTACTACAGCATATGTCTATTTAGGCAGTTAGTACATGGTTTGCTCTTTGCACCTTTTCCTTTCTCCTCAATTATCTGTCCCTGATTTTTTTTATTTTTATTATTAACACATCGGCCGATTCCCAGAGGCGTGCTTTACACTCCAGTTATAAAACTGCAACATTAACACCCTCCTTCAGAGTGCAGACACTGTCCCTGATGTCTAGTTTTTAATTTCTTTCTTGACACTCACTCCTTTCATTGGGGGATTTTTTAATGCTCATCATTTGCTTTAGGGAGAGGTCTCACTCCAACTCATTGGGAATCATTTAGAGGCTTTTTTCATTTGTCTCCTCTCCATGTCTTAAATGCTGGTACCCCATACACATTAAGATTCTCACACGTGTACTCTTTCCTATATATTCTTCTTCTTTCAACACGTTGGCCGTTTCCCACCGAAGCGGGGTGGCCCAAAATGAAAAACGAAAGTTTCCCATTTTACATTTAGTAATATATACAGGAGAAGGGGTTACTAGCCCTTGCTCCCAGCATTTTAGTCGCCTCTTACGACACGCATGGTTTCCTATATATATATCTATATATTCATCTTAAGCATTGGATTTTGATCTGTTGTACTGGATCTTCATGAGACTCATTTCCCTCTTCTCGTTATATATTCTTATATCTGACTCCGTCATTGCTCTTGTTGGCAGTTTTGAGCAGGCAGATTGGGTCTATATATGCCATACATCTTTTCCTGTTGATTCTCCTGTTTTAATATCTTCAAACGATTTGTTTCTCTCCAAACTGTGCTCACTCTGTACATTTGAAATGCACTGAGTGGGACTGCTTTTGTTACAACAGATCTACAGACCAATTCCTTTCTTTTAAAAAGGTGAGAATGGTTGCTCATCCTCTTAAACAGATGGCAAAATGTGCATGTTGCCTAGCTCATGTGTTCACTGTCACTACCACTATCGTGTGGGTAGTCTGAAAAAAAAAGTAAAAAAGTTGATTGACAAGTTCTCTCCATACCCTTCTCCCATTCTTATGGTTGCTGGCAATAGCATTGCAAACCATGTTGAGGTTGCCACAAGAATTGGACATCACTTTGTATATGTATCCCAAGGGTTCCATTTCTACCTCTCTCTTTCCTCCAAACCTGAGAGGGAGTTGGCACCTCTAGATTTTACTTCTCACATTGAGGAACCTTATAAAGAGCCCTTCACATTCTGTGAACTGTCATGAACACTATCCACATACCAATCAACGGCAGCTAGGCCTAATGACATCCATATCTTTATGCTTCAGCACTTATACCCTACAGTGCTCATTGTCCTCTTTACATCTTTTCAGTCTCATTTGATCTCTAGAAGATCCCCCTCTTTAATGGAAAACCACCAATGTCCTACCTTTTTGTAAACAAAGTACAGTGGAACCTCAGGTTACGAGCTTAATTCATTCCAGAAGGCTGTTCGAGTTCCGATACCGAACGAATTTGTTCCCATAAGGAATAATGTAAATTAGATTAATCCGTTTCAGACCCCCAAAAATACACTTACAAAAGCACTTACAAAAATACACTTACTACATAATTGTTCAAATTGGGAGCTGTTCGTATGCCGTGGTACACTGTACTTCAGGCGATTACACCACTCATTACAGACTCTTTGCCTTTAGTAATGCCGTTTGTTTGTTGATGTGCTTGGTTCATAAACATTTAATATGATACTTGGAAACACACAGTTCTCTCCCTCCTTTTCTGTTTAGTTTTTGTAGTGGCTGTTCTACCATCAACCTTTTAATCCACTTGGATACATGCATTCAGTCCTAATCTTATCAAAACTAGACAGTGAAGACCAACTATATTCTTCATTTTACCCCTTCTACTTTTTCTACATTTGATCCCATTCATCATAAAGTGTTACAGTGGACCCTCACTATTCGAACATTCTTCATTCCAGAAGGCTGTTCAAGTGCTGTTACCAAACAAATTTATTCCCATAAGGAATGATGTAAATTAGATTAGTCCATTTCAGAACCCCAAAAATGCACTTATAAAATCACTTACAGTAATAAACTTACATAAAAGGGCGAGTTTGGAGTGTTCGAATAGTGAGGGTCCACTGTACATTTATGTCTTGGAGCTTTTCATTCTTTCCCAGTTGAAAGCCTATATACTGAGGCAATTGCCCCATCTTTGCAAAATTGTTGTTGATTCTAATTGTCTCCATTATTTTATCTACTTCCATGACCTTCATGATCCTTCCACATTTAGAATGGTTACGGATATCAGTTAAACTTGTTTAATCATCACCCCCATTTTCGTATTATGCCCTTCTCTCTGTATTTACTCTATAATTGGATCCTTCAATTTGCCTCTCCTTTATATTCAACCAGCATCTTACATTTTGCTTCCTTCTAGGAAGTTCGAACAATTCATGTTTGCTTCTTTTTCAATTCCATGAACAAAAACTCACCTACTTCGACCTTACATGGTCTCTTTTTTTGAACACTTCCAGTCTCATTCTCATGCCATAGTTGTGTATACAGACAATTCTAAGTCTCATTGGTGTCGAGTATGTAGTTGTTTTTCCAGAAGAAATAATCTGAGGTCAGTTACAAGATTGGCCAGTATTTTCACAAGCAGAGTTGTATTCACTAAACACTGCTGTAGTGCATGTCTGCCTCATAACTCGTGGTTGTTTCGGACTTCCAAATTGTATTACAAGCTATCCAGAAATTCAACTTCCCTCGTCTCATTGAATAAACATAAAGAAGAATTTTTTTTCTGGATGATTGGGGCAATAAACTACCAGAGTCAGCTGCTTGATCACTTATTTCTGACCTCATAATTTCCTGCAGGGGTATTCCTTTCTTGTAAGAATTAGTATTAGTCTGTCCAAAATGCCTAGGCATGCTAGTAGCCTTCTTTGTAATTAATATTTTATAACATGTAAACCATGCATTGTAAGCTTTACAAGGAAATAAACATTTTGATTTGATTTGTAATATTTGTCAGCATTTTTTCAACACCTCTACAACTGCATTTCACCCCTCCATGGAAGATGTGTTCATATAATATCACATACCTGCAAGCCCCTCCCAGGAAGCTCATTACTAGTAATCCCTTCATTAAATCACTTGTTAAAGCAACAGCTCAAGAAGAAATACCTCACCTAACTACAGTGGAACCTCGAGTAACAATCATTCCAAATAACGATTTTTTCGGGTAACGATTGCTTTTTACGGTCAATATTTTTCTCGTGTAGCGATCTTTACTCGGGTAGCGATACGTACCAGACCTGTCTGCCTGCCCTGCACTTGCGCGCCTCCGCCCAGGACGGCAGTCTCGCGTTGTTTACACTTGAGTGAACAGTACCCAGCGCGCTCTTTCAAACATTCACAATACATTTGTTGTTTTTTTTGGTGGTTTAGTGATTGTCACTGTGAAATAAGTCACCATGGGTCCAAACAAGCTTCCTAGTGGCACCCCTGTGGTAAAGAGAGTGAGGAACACCATCGAACTGAAGAAAGAGCTAACAACTGAAGAGCTGCAAGAGCTGGAACTGGAACAGCATCAGACCAGACCAGAGCTGAGGTTATTGCTTCACAGGAGGAGGAGGAGGAAGTGAAGGAGGTGCCTTTTTCAGTGCTTAGGGACATGTGTTCAAAGTGGATTGAGTTGCAGACATTTGTTGAACAAAACCACCCTGAGCAAGCTGAAATAAGCCATATGTGTAACCAGTTCAGTGACAGAGCCATGTTGCACTTCAGGAAAATGTTAAACAGGCACCAGAAACGGAGGACTCTGGACAGTTATTTTGTGCGACAGGCTTCCAGTGACTCAAGCTGGTCCTAGTGGCATTAAAAGACCAAGAAGGGAAGTAACCCCAGATAAGGACTTGTTACCTGAAGTCTTTATGGAGGGGGATTTTCCTTCCAAACACTAAGCACTCCCTCACTCCTCCCTATCTTCCAGATGCCAGCAAGTCTCTTCAATAAAGGTAAGTAAATGTTATTTTAAATGTTTATTTCAATATTTATTTATAAATTTAATATTGTATGTAGTATTTGTGTGTGTTTTCTGAGACTTTCTTCTCTCTTAAACCCCCTACTCCTGGGAACTCTCCTGTCCTCTGCCTTCCCTACATCTCTGGTCTCTCCAATCTCAACAACTCTCTCCGTTCCTTAGACATCAAACTTACCTTTCGCCAGACTAACACTCTTCGCACTAATCTAGTTTATACCTCCCCCTCCCTCTATAGATTCTCCTGGTGTCTACTCTATTTCTTGCTCCTCCTGTCCTCTTCAGTACTTTGGAGAAACTGGCCGATCTCTTTCTGATAGACTTAGGGAGCAAAAAAATAGTGTTAGGCTTGCCGACACTTAATAATGCTCTTTTCTGTCATGTCAGAGATCACAGTCATCCTATTGATTGGTCTTCTGCTAAAACTGTCTACCCTACGTCCAACTTTCACAGTTGCCGCCTGGTTGAATCCTCCCTTATACACAACTTTCCCTGTATGAATCTTAGCCCTGGCTTTGTCTCTGTAGATGCTTTCCTCTCCCATTACATTGTTAAATGCTCCAAACTTCAGAACACCCGTGACTTAACCTGATTCCTTCCTCTTCTATCTCCCCTTCTCCTCTTTCTCCTTTCTCCTCTGGGTTTTCTTTCTTTTCTTTTGCCTTGTATTTGTCCTCCTTTATTTTATTTTAATTTTTTCCCCCTCTGTGTTCTTGTCCCTACCCTATGCAGGCCACCAGCTTCATTGCAGTGCTCCTTTCCTAGAATATGACTGCCTCCACTACTACTACTACCACTTCCACTACTACCTTCATTATTACCCTTCCACAACTTTCTTGTGCCCTTCCCTGTCTGCCTGCCTATAAATACCCCTTTTACCTGTCCATCGTGTTATTGTGACTTTGTAAATGGTCCAAGTCTGACCAAAACATCATCGTAAGCTTCTCTCTTTTTATATGTGCGGGTTGTGTGTGTAAAACTATAGTTATTCTTTAAAAAAATGTATTTTTTGTGAATATTTTTGGATGTCTGGAACGGATTAATTGTATTTACATTATTTCTTGTGGGAAATAAGGTTTCGAATAACGATTTTTTCGTGTAAAGGTCTAGCTCCTGGAACGGATTAAGATCGTTAGTCAAGGGTCCACTGTAGTAGCAATAATTTATCACAAGTTATAAACACTGATGAATCTAAGCAGGAGTCTACTGGCAGGGCTGCATCTGTACTTGTTGCCATCTCCATAGTTAAGAACGATAGCATCTTTTTTGAGTTCGGCGTAAGAATTAACGACCAAGCGTATACACTACAAACTGAATTGTTAGCCATCCTAATGGCGCTAAAGCTAACTTATGATGCTGAGCTTGACTCTATCATCATTACTGATTCTGTGTCATCACTGAAGGCTCTTGACTCACATAATGACTTTAACAACATGCTCATTGGAGAAGCCAGGTATAGATACTCAAAAAATCAGGAAAGGGGAATTAATGTACAATTGCTATGGATCCCATTACACATTGGATTACTTATTCATGATAAAGTTAGTATGTTACCCAAGAAAAGTACCCTGAAGGATAATGTAGAATACAACTTTGGTATATCTGTGTCTAGCATTAGGAAAAATACTAGGAGAAAAGTAAATAATGAAACTGAATGTTATATGAATGCAATTAGAAGCCTGAGAAGATCTATAACCCACTATGATAACATGAACGTAGATAAGTAATTTGCTATGTGAACATACTGACTGATGTTGTGGTGGCCAGGCTTAGGCTTGGTTACAAGTACTTCTGTTAGTTTGGCAGACACACAGATGATGATCAAACCAAATGCAAAGTATGTGACCAGCCCTATGGTCACTGTTTTGAACACTGTGTGCTTAATTGTTCACTTATTAAGGAATATAGAGATAGAGAGTATAATAACCTATGTGACATGTCAAGATATCCTATTAATGAAAATAAAATCCAGATATACTAAGCAAATTTCCTAAATTTGCTTGTAATAGATAAGTGAACTGTAATATAAATCCAGATGTACTCCTGTTAACTCTTTTGATGCCTAGTTCCTAGGCCTTTTGTGTATCCATATGCACTTGCATTACCGTCCACAGGATGCATATAGGGTGCACAATAAACTAGCCACTTCGGTGGCAAAATTTAAAAATCTACAACTGCTGGCAGCAACGTTGGTGTGAGTTGGACCTCAATTTTTATCAAACATTCATTGGGATTCTGGCCATTTTCCCACCATTGTTGGGTTATGGATGTCATTTGGAGAAATAACTTTGGATGTTTTCACTGCCCTAACACACACTATCTGACCTCCTGGCAGAAAATACATACTACATTTGCCACAGACACTGACTTTTAACAAAAACTACCTTTTTTGCACACCCCTGTCCCTTTCACACCTCTGTCCCTTGCACACCCCTGTCCCTTCCACTCCCCTGTCCCTTCCACACCCCTGTCCCTTCCACACCCCTGTCCCTTCCACACCCCTGTCCTTTCCACACCCCTCTCCCTTCCACACCCCTGTCCCTTCCACCCCCCTGTTCCATCCACCCCCCTGTTCCATCCACACCCCTGTACAATTCCACACCCATATTCCATCCACACCCCTATTCCATCCACACCCTTATTCCATCCACACCCCTATTGCGTCCACGTCCTTATTCCATTCACACTCCTGTTCCATTCACACTCCTGTTCCATCCACACCCCTGTACCCTTCCACACCCCTGCCCCTTTCCACACCCCAGCACCCTTCTACATCCCTGCCCCTTCCACGCCTAATTTTCGCACATTCCAACCCTCCCACATACCTACACGCAGCACTGTATGACCCATACAGGTTGAGTGAACAATTTGATTGTGTTATTATTGTTTGATCAACATCATTGATTTCTGGCCTCTTGGTTCTTATTATATCTACTCCTGAGTCTGTGTATTGAATTTGCTTCCAACATTTCTTCATCCAACTCATTCTCCACTTTTCAACTGTCGTGAGAATAAAGAAATGCTTTCTTACAACTCTATGGCTCATCTGTGTCTTCACTTTCCACCTGTGGCCACTTGATCTGGGTTTTTCTTAATTCAGTTTCTGTCTATCTTCCTTATCTACGCCTCTTAATATTTGGTGCTTCATAATGTCATCCTTAATAATTTTGTTTTTTCCCTAAAGTTGTCCTTGAAAAGAAGGATGCCTTGAAGATGAAGGGCAACTGATGCAAGGAAATGAAGCTATCCTCCCTTTCCTTGGGCCTAACTTAATTACCTCCTGTTCCACAAGCGTTGTATAACCCCTACAAGCTTAACCTTTCCCTATGACTATAGTTACTTCCTGATAACTCTAAGGCTAAAGAAATACTTCCTAACATCCCTATGACTCATCTGGGTTTTCAGCTTCCAATTGTGGCCCCTTGTTCCTGTATCCCATCTCTGAAACATTCGAGCCCTGTCTCACCTTGTCAATTCCTCTCAGTATTTTATACATTGTTATCATGTTCCCCCTGTCCCTCCTATCCTCTAGTGTCATCAGGTTTGACTAGGTGAGGGTTCCATACTGGTGCTGCATACTCCAGTATAGGCCTGACGTACACGGTGTACAATGTCGTGAATGACTTATTACTCAGATGTCTAAACGCTATTCTCAGGTTTGCCAATCGCCCATATGCGGCAGCAGTTATTTGATTGATGTGTGCCTCAGGAGACATGTTCGTTATAATGCTTACCCCAAGATTCTTTTCTTTAAGTGACATTTGCAGCCTTTGATTCCCTAACCTGTATGCCATCTGCGGTCTTCTGTGTCCTTCCCCAATCTTCATGACCTTACACTTACTGGGGTTAAACTCCAGGAGCCATTTGTTTGACCAGATTTGTAGTCTGTCCAGATCCCCTTGTAATCTTAACTGATCCTCGTCCACTTGTATTCTCCTCATCAGTTTCACATTATCAGTGAACAGTGACATTTCTGAATCTATTCCTTCCATCATGTCATTCACATATATATAAGAAACAGCACTGGACCTAGGACTAACCCTTGTGGAACCCCACTCGACATGCGCCCACTCTGACACTTCATCACGTACCAACACTTGTTGTTTCCTTCTTGTCAGGTATTCCCTGATCCATTGCAGTACTTTCCCTATTATTCCTGCCTGCTCCTCTAATTTTTGCACCACTCTCTTGTGTGGTACTGTGTCAAAAGCTTTCTTGCAGTCCAAAAAGATGCAATCTACCCATCCCTCTCTCTCCTGTCTTACTTCTGTTACCTTATCATAGAACTCAAGTAGATTTGTGACACAGGATTTCCCATCTCTGAAGCTGTGCTGACTGTCATGTTTGAGCCAATCTTTTCCATCACTCTTCTCCTGATGATCTTTTCCATGACTTTGCATACTATACAAGTCAGTGACACTGGTCTGTAGTTAAACGCTGCCTGTCTGTCTCCTTTCTTAAAAACTTGAACTACATTTGCCATCTTCCACGCCTCGGGCAATTGTCCAGTTTCGATAGATTTACTGAAGATTGCTGCTAGCAGCACACAAAGTTCCTCTGCTCCCTCTCTCAGTATCCAAGGAGATATGTTATCTGGGCCCACTGCCTTTGAGGTATCTAGTTCACTTAGCAGTTTCTTCACCTCTACCTTGGTTATGTGTATTGTGTCCAGCACCTACTGGTGCACCCTACCTCCACGGTTTAGTGGAAGCATTCCTCTGTCTATTGTAAATACTTCTCTAAATCTTGTGTTTAGTTCATCACATACTTCCTGGTCACTTTTGTGAGCTCCTCCTTCTTTCTTCAGCCTGATTACCTGGTCCTTGACTCCTAATGTGGCTGTATAACAA
>WNWK01054779.1:0-11453 GCA_009830355.1 Cherax destructor
ATAAGCCACTTCTATGTGCTGTACTTTTCTCAAGACTGACAGGCTGAACACTTATTCCAGACTGAGGGACTGATTAACTACGTACAGTCAACCCCCGGATAACGATATTAATCCGTTCCAGAGGGCTTATCGTTAACCGAAAATATCGTAATCCGATTCTATTTTCCCCATAAGAAATAATGGAAATAAAATTAATCCGTTCCACACTCCCAAAAGTATTAAAATAAAATATTTTTTTACAACCTAAGACATGCAATTACACACAGTTTATTAGAAATAAAGAAATAATAGTACAATAACATGTCACTTACATTTATTGAAGAGTTGTTGATGTGTGGAAGATGGGAGGAGGGGAAAGGATGGAGTAGTATGCTAGTGTTTGGAAGGGGAATCCCCTTCCATTAACACTGCAGGTGGCAAGTTCTTTTCTGGGGTTACTGGCTTTTTTCTTTTAATGCCACTAGGACCAGCTTGAGAGTCACTGGAACTCACTTTCGCAAAAAATCTGTCCAGGGAGCTCTGTGTCTGGCAATTCTTTAAAACATCCCTGAAATGGGACACCACAGTGTCATTGTACAGGTTGCCAGCATGGCCTGGAACAGCTTGGTTAGGGTAATATTCATCCATAAAGCCTTGCACATCAGTCCATTGTGCAATGATCTCCTTCAGTTCTACTGTATTTCTGACACTCTTTACCACAGGGCTGGCACTAGGAGCTTTCTTTGGACCAATGGTGGCTTATTTAGCAGTTGAAAGCACTAAAAACAGTGGAATAATGACAATATACAGGTATGAATGCGTGGGTGGTGGTCGCTCTCGCTTGTAAACAATAGCACACTGACGCTCCCTGGAGTGCCCGCCCAGCTGGGCCACGCGTACACGTCCGGGATGAATATCGTAGTCTGAGCGGATCATCGTAAACTGAGCCAATATTTTGACGGAAAAATGTATTGCTAACCGATTTTATCGTAATCCGACACCATCATAATCTGGGGGTTGACTATACTCATCTTTCAGTTCTCTGTATGGACTGAAGCCACTAGATGGCAAAATGCTTCAGTAATAAAAGTTTCTGAAATGTTACACAAGTTCTCATTCTTAAACTTCTTGGTTTTCTAAACCATTTATGTCAATGAATATCTATCATACATTAACCCTTTGAGGGTCGAGAGGCCCTCTCCCAAACTTGTTCTCAGGGTCAAAATTTTTTCAAAAAAAAAAAAAAAAAAAACAATTATTTTTTCTTATGAAATGATAGAGAATCTTTTTCCGATCATAACGCCACCAAAATTATGAAATTTGATGGAAAACTAACGGAATTATGCTCTCATGAAGTTTCGCTACTTTACGCTCAGTTTCAAGGTACTACTTGTCATCGTAAAACCAATCAAAATCATCACTATTTCTGTACCATATATTCCATTCTAAAAATGACACCAAGAAAACCAGAATACAACCATAAATACCATACGAAAATACACTCGAAAATAGCTGTTTTAAACCAAAAACATGGTCGTAGTTTTTTTTCTCATTATGCACTGCGTGCATAAACCTGAAGTCAAAGAACCAGACCAAAGAAAGCTACATCAAATTTCTATTAAGAGGACCAAACTCACTCGTACAATGGCTTATGGAAACTTACTACTGAAAATCATTAGTGTTAGAAAACCTGTTAGAAGACAGCAAGCTAAATAAATTTCAATGTAGTTCATGTTAAAATTTAAAGGGGGTAGAATAACAGGGATACAACAAAGTTTAATGTGGAAAAACAAAACTAAACATACCATGGAAACCAAATTAAAATTAACACCAACTAGGGTGCAAGTAAAATGCAATGCTTATTCAGCACTGTGCAAGCCCATTGGATTTAAGAATTTGCCTTTCACAAAGTACATGGTTAAAAATGGAATGTCATTTAACTTTCATGTTTTTTTTGTTTTTTTTCAACAAGTCGGCCGTCTCCCACCGAGGCAGGGTCACCCAAAAAGAAAGAAAATCCCCAAAAGGAAAATACTTTCATCATCATTCAACATTTTCACCACACTCATACATAATCACTGTCTTTGCAGAGGCGCTCAGATACGACAGCTGAGAATAGTCCCTCCCAGCTGTCACTATCCCAGACCCCTACTTTAAAGTGCAGGCATTGTACTTCCCATTTCCAGGACTCAAGTCCAACTAAATCAATTAACTGGTTTCCCTGAATCCCTTCACAAAATGTTACCATGCTCACACTCCAACAGATCGTCATGTCCCAAAAGCCATACGTCTCCATTCACTCCTATCTGACACGCTCACACATGCTTGCTGGAAGTCCAAGCCCCTCGCCCACAAAATTTCCTTTACCCCCTCCCTCCAACCTTTTCTAGGACGACCCCTACCCCGCCTTCCTTCCCTACAGATTTACACGCTCTCAAAGTCATTCTACACTGATCCATTCTCTCTAAATGACCAAACCACCTCAACAACCCCTCTTCAGCCATTTGACAAATACTTTTAGTAACTCCACACCTTCTCCTAATTTCCACATTCCGAATTTTCTGCATAATAATTACACCACACATTGCCCTTAGACAGGACATCTCCACTGCCTCCAGCCTCCTCCTCACTGCAGCATTTGCAACCCATGCTTCACACCCATATAAGAGTGTTGGTACCACTATACTTTCGTACATTCCCTTCTTTGCCTCCATGGATAACATTTTTTGTCTCCACAAATACCTCAACGCACCACTCACCTTTTTTCCTTCATCAATTCTATGGTTAACCTTATCCTTCATAAACCCATCCGCTGACATGTCAACTCCCAAATATCTGAAAACATTTACTTCTTCCATAATCCCTCTCTCCAATGTGATATCCAATTTTTCTTTATTTAAATCATTTGATACTCTCATCACCTTACTCTTATCTATGTTCACTTTCAACTTTCTACCTTTACACACTCTCCCTAACTCGTCCACTAACCTTTGCAACTTTTCTTTAGAATCTCCCATAAGCACAGTATCATCAGTAAAAAGTAACTGTGTCAATTCCAATTTTGCATTTAATTCCCCATAATTTAATTCCACCCCTCTCCCCAACACCCTAGCATTTACTTCTTTTACAACACCATCTATAAATATATTAAACAACCATGGTTACATTACACATCCCTGTCTAAGACCTACTTTTAGCGGGAAGTAATCTCCCTCTCTCCTACACACCCTAATGTGAGCCTCACTATTCTCATAAAAACTCTTTACAGCCTTCAGTAACTTACTACCTATTCCATACACTTGCAACATTTGCCACATTGCTCCCCTATCCACTCTATCATATGTCTTTTCTAAATCCATAAATGCAATGAAAACTTCTCTACCTTTATCTAAATACTGTTCACATATATGCTTCACTGTAAACACTTGATCTACACATCCCCTACCCACTCTAAAGCCTCCTTGATCATCTGCAATCCTACTCTTGTCTTACCTCTAATTCTTTCAATAATAACCCTGCCATACCCTTTACCTGGTATACTCAGTAAACTTATCCCCCTATAATTTTTACTCTCTCTTTTATCCCCCTTCCCTTTATATAAAGGAACTATACATGCTCTCTGCCAATCCCTAGGTACCTTCCCCTCTTTCATACATTTATAGATGGGGTTGTAAGAGAAGTGAATGCGAGGGTCTTGGCAAGAGGTGTGGGGTAAAAAGATAAAGATTCAGATACAAAGTGGGAGTTGTCACAGTTGCTTTTTGCTGATGACACTGTGCTTTTGGGAGATTCTGAAGAGAAGTTGTAGAGGTTGGTGGATGAATTTGGTAGGGTATGTAAAAGAAGAAAATTGAAAGTGAATATAGGAAAGTGTAAGGCGATGAGGATAACAAAAAGATTAGGTGACAAAAGATTGGATAACAGATTGGAGGGAGAGAGTATGGAGGAGGTGAATGTATTCAGATATTTGGGAGTGGACATGTCAGCAGATGGGTCTATGAAGGATGAGGTGAATCATAGAATTGATGAGGGGAAAAGGGTGAGTGGAGCACTTCGGAGTCTGTGGAGACAAAGTACTTTGTCCATGGAAGTAAAGAGGGGAATGTATGAGAGTATAGTTATACCAACACTCTTATATGGGTGTGAAGCATGGGTGATGAATGTTGCAACGAGGAGAAGGCTGGAGGCAGTGGAGATGTCATGTCTGAGGTCAATGTGTGGTGTGAATATAATGCAGAGAATTCGGAGTTTGGAAATTAGGAGGAGGTGCGGGATTACCAAAACTATTATCCAGAGAGCTGAGGAGGGGTTGTTGAAGTGGTTCGGACATGTAGAGAGAATGGAACGAGACAGAATGACTTCGAGAGTGTATAAATCTGTAGTGGAGGAAGGCGGGTAGGGTCGGCCTAGGAAAGGTTGGAGGGAGGGGTAAATTAAGTTTTGTGTGCGAGGGCTTGGACTTCCAGGAAGCATGTGTGAGCGTATTTGATAGGAGTGAATGGAGACAAATGGTTTTTAATACTTGACGTGCTGTTGGAGTGTGAGCAAAGTAACATTTATGAAGGGATTCAGGGAAACCGGCAGGCCAGACTTAAGTCCTGGAGATGGGAAGTACAGTGTCTGCACTCTGAAGGAGGGGTGTTAATGTTGCAGTTTTATAACTGTAGTGTAAAGCACCCCTCTGGCAAGACAGTGATGGAGTGAATGATGATGAAAGTTTTTCTTTTTCGGGCTACCCTGCCTTTGTGGGAATCGGCCAATGTGTTAATAAAAAAAAAAAAAAAAAAAACACTCCAGCACTATATCCCCCCCCTGCTTTTAACATTTCTGTCATGATCCCGTCAGTTCCAGCTGCTTTACCCCCTTTCATTCTACGTAATGCCTCACGCACCTCCCCCACACTCACATCCTGCTCTTCTTCACTCCTAAACTGGCCAGTACATGAAATTACCGCCTCCCTTTTTTCATCGACATTTAAAAGTTCCTCAAAATATTCCCGCCATATACCCAATACCTCCAGCTCCCCATCTACTAACTCCCCTACTCTGTTTTTAACTGACAAATCCATTCGTTCCCTAGGCTTTCTTACCTTGTTTATCTCACTCCAAAATTTTTTCTTGTTTTCAGCAAAATTTCTTGACAGAGCCTCTCCCATTCTTTCATCCGCTCTTCTTTTGCACTCTCTCTCCACTCTCTTCACCTTTCTTTTACTCTCCATATACTCTGCTCTTCTATTAACACTTCTGTTTTGTAAAAACCTCTCATAAGCTACCTTTTTCTCTTTTATCACACCCTTTACTTCTTCATTCCACCACTCACTTCTCTTTCCTCCTGCACCCACCCTCCTATAGTCACAAACTTCTGCCCCACATTCTAATACTGCATTTTTAAAACTATCCCATCTCTCTTCAACCCCCCCACTACTCATACTTGCACTAGCCCACCTTTCTGCAAATAGTTGCTTATATCTCACCCTAACTTCCTCCTCCCTTAGTTCATACACTTTTACCTCTCTCTTACTTGCTGTTGCCATTTTCTTTTTGTCCCATCTACCTTTTACTCTAACTGTAGCTACAACCAAATAATGATCCGATATATCCGTTGCCCCTCTATAAACATGTACATCCTGAAGCCTACCCATCAACCTTTTATCCACCATTACATAATCCAACAAACTACTTTCCTTACGTGCTATATCATACCTTGTATATTTATTTATCCTCTTTTTCATAAAATATGTATTACTTATTACCAAACCTCTTTCTACACATAGCTCAATTAATGGTTCCCCATTTACATTTACCCCTGGCACCCCAAATTTACCTACTACTCCCTCCACAACATTTTTACCCACTTTAGCATTAAGATCCCCAACCACAATTACTCTCTCACTTGGTTCAAAACTCCTCACACACTCACTCAACATTTCCCAAAATCTCTCTCTCTCCTGTACACTTCTCTCTTCTCCAGGTGCATAAACACTTACTATAACCAACTTTTCATATCCGACCTTAGTTGTATTAGTAACTGCAACCGCACAATCTTACATTTCTCCCAAAACTGATTATACAGTAGGCCCTCATTTAGCACGGTAGTTACGTTCCTGAAAACGTCGTGTTAGCTAAAATCGTGTTAGATAATTAAAAGAACTTATGGGAAAAATAGGGTTACGTTCCTGAGAGTCCCCAAAAAGCCAAACAAGTTTTTTTTAGACCAACAGATCTTACAAATATAAAAGAGAATATGTAATTGTAGTTCATTATCGTGATGTATTATGTTGTTTTTACTGCTTAAGACTACAAATGTAACAGAAATAATAGTATTTACCTTAAATTGTGGGTGCTGATGTTTGTGGATGATTGTGAAGAGAGTGGAGAGTTATGCTGTGGCCCTACTGGGCTGAGGTGGATAGTAGAGATTCTGGAACTGAAGTCGATGGTTGTACTGAGTGTCTCTAACTTTAATAAAGTCATTCAGTAAGTCAGTCAAGTCATTCAGTAAGTCAGTCAAGTCATTCAGTAAGTCAGTCAAGTCATTCAGTAAGTCAGTCAAGTCATTCAGTAAGTCAGTCAAGTCATTCAGTAAGTCAGTCAAGTCATTCAGTAAGTCAGTCAAGTCATTCAGTAAGTCAGTCAAGTCATTCAGTAAGTCAGCCCATTCAGTTAAGTCATTTAGTAAGTCAGTCAAGTCATTTAGTAAGTCAGTCAAGACATTCAGTAAGTCAGTCAAGACATTCAGTAAGTCAGTCAAGACATTCAGTAAGTCAGTCAAGACATTCAGTAAGTCAGTCAAGACATTCAGTAAGTCAGTCAAGACATTCAGTAAGTCAGTCAAGACATTCAGTAAGTCAGTCAGTCAAGTCATTCAGTAAGTCAGTCAAGTCATTCATTAAGTCAGTCAAGTCATTCAGTAAGTCAGCCAAGACATTCAGTAAGTCAGTCAAGACATTCAGTAAGTCAGTCAAGACATTCAGTAAGTCAGTCAAGTCATTCAGTAAGTCAGTCATGACATTCAGTAAGTCAGTCAAGACATTCAGTAAGTCAGTCAAGACATTCAGTAAGTCAGTCAAGACATTCAGTAAGTCAGTCAAGACATTCAGTAAGTCAGTCAAGACATTCAGTAAGTCAGTCAAGACATTCAGTAAGTCAGTCAGTCAAGTCATTCATTAAGTCAGTCAAGTCATTCAGTAAGTCAGCCAAGACATTCAGTAAGTCAGTCAAGACATTCAGTAAGTCAGTCAAGACATTCAGTAAGTCAGTCAAGTCATTCAGTAAGTCAGTCAAGACATTCAGTAAGTCAGTCAAGACATTCAGTAAGTCAGTCAAGACATTCAGTAAGTCAAGACATTCAGTAAGTCAGTCAAGACATTCAGTAAGTCAGTCAAGACATTCAGTAAGTCAGTCAAGACATTCAGTAAGTCAGTCAAGACATTCAGTAAGTCAGTCAAGACATTCAGTAAGTCAGTCAAGACATTCAGTAAGTCAGTCAAGACATTCAGTAAGTCAGTCAAGACATTCAGTAAGTCAGTCAGTCAAGTCATTCAGTAAGTCAGTCAAGTCATTCATTAAGTCAGTCAAGTCATTCAGTAAGTCAGTCAAGACATTCAGTAAGTCAGTCAAGACATTCAGTAAGTCAGTCAAGACATTCAGTAAGTCAGTCAAGTCATTCAGTAAGTCAGTCAAGACATTCAGTAAGTCAGTCAAGACATTCAGTAAGTCAGTCAAGACATTCAGTAAGTCAGTCAAGACATTCAGTAAGTCAGTCAAGACATTCAGTAAGTCAGTCAAGACATTCAGTAAGTCAGTCAAGACATTCAGTAAGTCAGTCAGTCAAGTCATTCAGTAAGTCAGTCAAGTCATTCATTAAGTCAGTCAAGTCATTCAGTAAGTCAGCCAAGACATTCAGTAAGTCAGTCAAGACATTCAGTAAGTCAGTCAAGACATTCAGTAAGTCAGTCAAGTCATTCAGTAAGTCAGTCAAGACATTCAGTAAGTCAGTCAAGACATTCAGTAAGTCAGTCAAGACATTCAGTAAGTCAGTCAAGACATTCAGTAAGTCAGTCAAGACATTCAGTAAGTCAGTCAAGACATTCAGTAAGTCAGTCAAGACATTCAGTAAGTCAGTCAGTCAAGTCATTCATTAAGTCAGTCAAGTCATTCAGTAAGTCAGCCAAGACATTCAGTAAGTCAGTCAAGACATTCAGTAAGTCAGTCAAGACATTCAGTAAGTCAGTCAAGTCATTCAGTAAGTCAGTCAAGACATTCAGTAAGTCAGTCAAGACATTCAGTAAGTCAGTCAAGACATTCAGTAAGTCAAGACATTCAGTAAGTCAGTCAAGACATTCAGTAAGTCAGTCAAGACATTCAGTAAGTCAGTCAAGACATTCAGTAAGTCAGTCAAGACATTCAGTAAGTCAGTCAAGACATTCAGTAAGTCAGTCAAGCATTCAGTAAGTCAGTCAAGAGCATTCAGTAAGTCATAGTCAAGTCATTCAGTAAGTCAGTCAAGTCATTCAGTAAGTCAGTCAAGCATTCAGTAAGTCAGTCAAGACATTCAGTAAGTCAGTCAAGCATTCAGTAAGTCAGTCAAGACATTCAGTAAGTCAGTCAAGACATTCAGTAAGTCAGTCAAGACATTCAGTAAGTCAGTCAAGACATTCAGTAAGTCAGTCAAGACATTCAGTAAGTCAGTCAAGACATTCAGTAAGTCAGTCAAGACATTCAGTAAGTCAGTCAAGACATTCAGTAAGTCAGTCAAGACATTCAGTAAGTCAGTCAAGACATTCAGTAAGTCAGTCAAGACATTCAGTAAGTCAGTCAAGACATTCAGTAAGTCAGTCAGTCAAGTCATTCAGTATAGTAAGTCAGTCAAGTCATTCATTAAGTCAGTCAAGCATTCAGTAAGTCAGTCAAGACATTCAGTAAGTCAGTCAAGACATTCAGTAAGTCAGTCAAGACATTCAGTAAGTCAGTCAAGACATTGTTAGTCAACATTCAGTAAGTCAGTCAAGACATTCAGTCAGTCAGTCAAGTCATTCAGTAAGTCAGTTCAGTCAGTCAGTAAGTTAGTCACACAAACTTATGTGTACAAAGTAACACTTCATTACAGCCACAGGTTATGTCTTGTCTAATATCTTTTTCTTCGTTAGTTCTAAGACTTAATAAATGCTTAAACATTTTCTTGCCACTTTGAGCAACACTTGTATGCCTACTGGGTGACATGATTGCTTGGCAGATACAAGATATAGTAATTTAAAGATCAAAACACAATTCACTCTTATTCTTGACAAACACAGCTGCCTTGACGCGTATGGAATACGAATGCTGGGATGGTGGGGTGTTGTTGGGGGAGGGGTAGCATTGGAAGGCGGGTGGTCTCCCCAGCTGTTCCACAACATTAGCACCGGCCGCTTGAGGGAATGGTTGTTTTTTCTTCCTGCAAACTATAAGTTTATTCAGGTATACACAGATACAGTTACAAAGATTATCATACATGCAGCTATGTGTAGAGAACCTAGGATAACCCAAACTTTGGGTTATCCTAGGTTCTCTAGGATAACACTTTGGGTTATCCTAGGTTCTCTAGGATAACACTTTGGGTTATCCTAGGTTCTCTAGGATAACACTTTGGGTTATCCTAGGTTCTCTAGGATAACACTTTGGGTTATCCTAGATTCTCTAGGATAACACTTTGGGCTATCCTAGGTTCTCTAGGATAACACTTTGGGTTATCCTAGGTTCTCTACACATATGCTGCTATGTATGATAATCAATGTAACTATCTCTGTATACCTGAATAAACTTAGTTTGTGCGAAGGAAAAACAAATTCCCTTTTCCTCAAAGCATGAGGATTCTTACAGCGGTAAATAACCATGGGCTTACACTTGAAATCACCTGATGCATTACCCAAAAGGAGCAAGGTGAAGCGATCATTTGCTGTCTTGAAGCCTGGTGCACTTTTCTCTTGCTGACTGATATAAGTTCATGTTGGCATTTTCTTCCAGAAAACACTTGTCTCGTCATCATTAAACACTTGTTGTGGCTCATAGCCACCCTTAGTAGGACCCCCACTGACTCAATGGTTTAACCTACTGCAGGCGACCGCGGGCTCAAAATTTTTCCCCTCCAGTGAATCGCGTAATATAAGGTTTACGTCGTGTTAGATAAAAATGTGCCGCAATTCTTCAATCGCGTAATACCCAAAACGCGCAACATAAAGTCGTGCTAAATGAGGGTCTACTGTATATTAATGTAATTAACTTCATTTTTGTTCTAATAATCTGCTACCTCACTATATTAAATTTCCCACTAAATATAATTGTACATCCTATTTTACTATATATTTATCTTTTAACGTCTCTGTAACCATTTACTTTTATTTTTTTATTTTTAATACAAATCTATCATTACCTTTTCCCAACCCAATCTATTTACAATATTAGTAATTACTTTTTACTTGAAATTTAATTACAACTTTTTCACTATTGTTTTTCTTTTTATATTTTTATTATCAAACAATTACCTCATTGTGTATGTGACTTAGTTTATTTTTTTCTTATAAGCTATTACCAAATAAGTGCAATTATTTACTCATACTTTCAAATACCTTTTTACCAAAAGCAAATTCCAGTCACTTTATTTACTTAATTGTACTCTTATATTCAAACAACTACCTCATTGTGTATATGACTTACTTTATATTTCCTTTATAAGTAACTACCTGATAAGTGCAATCATTTACTTATATTTTATAAATACTGTTTACCATTAGCCAACTTTAGTCAACTTTCAGTCACTTTATTTGCTTAATTGTATTCATATATTCTAACAACTACCTCATTGTATATGTGACTTACTTAATATTTCCTTTATAAGCAACTACCTGATAAGTGCAATCATTTACTTATATCTTATAAATACCTTTTACCATTAGCCAACTTCAGTCACTTTATTAACTTCAATTTAATCAAAACTACTTTTAATATTAGTCAAATCTATTTTAACTTCTAGTTCAATAGCTCTTTGCATTCATTAACCTCTTATTGCCTTTCATATACTAAAGTTTCAACCAGTGCCACATTGAATCAAAAATTTATTTTTCCATACCAATTTAATACTAGTCATTGAAGTTGTTCTAACCATTCATTAGACAGTTAAATTAGTATATCATTAACATTTTTCAAATATCCTATATCACTGTAAAAATTCCTGTAAACACTTGCACATAATTGTGTTAATCCATTAGCAAGTAAGACTTTAATCTAATACCATATCATTAAGTTATAATAATAATAATAATAATAATAATAATTTTTATTTCAATGCATGTTACAAGTGTACAATGTTATTGGTAGTTACAAATATAATACAATTATAAAACTGTAATGCAAGGAGAGCCACTGGCATGCCATGGCATTAGGGCAGTTTATTCTAGAGACTTATTCACTAAGTACTTAATGCTAAAGAAATTGATT
>WNWK01054780.1:0-11452 GCA_009830355.1 Cherax destructor
AGAGCGGGGGGCTTTTTGAAAAAAAAAAAAAAAAAAACTTAGATTATCAAACTTTTTTAAAAAAATTTTCTGCAATCGAAATTTATGGGAAAAGTAAGCAAATTTTATGATTTTCTATTGAGGAAGCTTACTCATAGGTAAATTTTATCTAAAAATAGTTTTCAGAAAATCCTTGACAATGCCTTAATCGTCAAAAAATGCACATTTTTTGAATATTTATAAATTATTTATATATTTTTAAAAAATCCATTAAAAATCTATAAAAATCAATATTATTATAGAATATTTCATTTTATTTTTCAAAAAATACATGAAACATTAAAAAGGTAAAAAAATGTCCTAAAATGGTATTTTATTGCATATTTCGACGTTTTAGAGCGGTTTGAGTGCTTCTCTGACAAAACTTATTTTTACTAAATACTTAGATTATCAAACTTTTAAATAGAATTTCTACTGCAATCGAAATTTATGGTAAAAGTAAGCGAAATTTTATGATTTTCTTTTGAGGAAGCTTACTCATAGGTAAATATAAAAATAGTTTTTTAGAAAATCCCTTTAAAATGCCTTGAATCGTCACAAAAAGCAATAAAAAAACGTTTATAGCATTTTTTAATATTTATAAATCATTTACATATTTTTAAAAAACCCTTTAAAAACTATAAAAATCAATATTATTATAGAATATTTCATATTATTTTTCAAAAATACATAAACATTAAAAGGTAAGAAAAATGTGCTAAAATGTATTTTATTTCAAATTTCCGGGGGGTTTATGAAGGAAAAAGGTGAGTGGTGCATTGAGGTATCTGTGGAGACAAAAAACGTTATCCATGGAGGCAAAGAAGGAATGTACGAAAGTATACTGGTACCAACACTCTTATATGGGTGTGAAGCATGGGTTGCAAATGCTGCAGCGAGGAGGAGGCTGGAGGCAGTGGAGATGTCCTGTCTAAGGGCAATGTGTGGTGTAAATATTATGCAGAAAATTCGGAATGTAGAAATTAGGAGAAGGTGTGGAGTTACTAAAAGTATTTGTCAGAGGGCTGGGGGGGTTGTTTTTTGGTTTGGGCTTTAGAGAAGAATGGATCAAAGTAAGAATGACTTTTTGGGGGAAAAATATAAATTGTAGGGAAAGGAAAAGGGGGGGTAGGGGGCGTCCCCAAAAAAAAGGGTTTAAAAGGAAGGGGTAAAAAGGGTTTTTTTGGGGCGGGGGGTTGGACTTAAAAGATTTGAGGTGTTGAATGGGGTGGAAAAGGGGAAAGAATGGTTTTTGGGAAAAAACGTCTGTTGGGTGAAACCCGGGGGGGCCCTTTTTTTGAAAAGGGGTTCAGGAAACCAGTTAATTATTTAAATTTGGGCTTGAGTCCGAAATGGGAAAACCAAGCCCCGCACTTTAAAGGAGGGTCTGAGATAAAATGACAGCTGGGGGGGGTTTTCCAGGGTGCGTTCTGACTCCTCTGCAAAAACAAATAAATTAATTTTGAGGGGGTGAAAGTGTTTAATGATAATGAAATATTTTCTTTTTTGGGGGTTTTTTTTTTTGGTCACCCCCCTCGTTGGGGGGACAGCCGACTTTTAAAAAAAAAAACTTTTTTTTCCCTTTTTAAATAAAAATTTTTACTGCAATCCAAAATTTTTTGGGAAAAATAACTTTTTAAAATTTAAAGATTTTTATTGAGGGAAACTTACTCATAAATTAAATTTTTTTCAAAAAATAGTTTTTTAAAAAACCTTGACAATGCCTTAATCTCAAAAATGCAATTTTTTTTATTTATAAATTATTTTTTATTTTTTTAAAAAAAACCAGAAAATCTATAAAAATCAATATTATTATAGAATATTTCATAATTTTTTAAAAATACAAAAAAAATTAAAAAAAACATTTTTTTGCATATATCATTTTTTGACGGTTTGAATTGGGTTCTCTGACAAAACTTATTTTTTAAAATTTTTGATTATCAAACTTTTAAATAAAAATTTCCCACTGCAATCCAAATTTATGGGGGGAAAAATAAGCAAAAAAATTTTGATTTTCTTTTGGGGAACTTATAAAGGGGAAAATCTAAAAAAAAATTTTCAGAAAATCCTTAAAAAAAATTTGAATCGCCAAAAAAAATTAAAAAAACGATTTAACATTTTTAAAATTTTTAAATTATTTATATTTTTTAAAAAAACCTTTAAAAACTATAAAAAAATAATTTTTATAAAAATAAACCCTATTATTTTTTAAAAAAAACATGAAACATTAAAAAGGTTTTAAATTTTTTTAAAAAAATATTTTTAATTTCAAAGTTTTATTGCCGGTTTTGCTTTTTCAAAAAAATTTTTACCCAAAATACTTAGTTATAAAATTTTTTTAAAAAAATTTCACCAATAAAAAATTTTTGGAAAAAATAAACAAAATTTTTGATTTTCTTTTAAGGGAAACTTACTCATGAGTAAATTTTTTTCAAAAAAGTTTTTTAGAAAATCATAGAAAAATGCCTTGGGAAACGCAAAAAAAGCAATTAAAAAACGTTTTTAGCATTTTTAATATTTATAAATTATTTTAATTTTTAAAAAAATTTATTTAAAAAACTATAAAAAAACAATTTTTAAAAAAATATTTTATTTTATTTTTTTAAAAAAAAACATGGCATTTAAAAGGGAAAAAAATGTGCTAAAATTTTATTTTAATTTCATATTTCAAAGTTTGGGATTTGGTGCTTTTCCCGACAAAACTAAATTTTTTCCCAAAAAACTTAGATTTCAAATTTTAAATAAAATTTCTGCAATCAATTTTTGGGGAAAAAACAAAAATTTAAGATTTTTTTTTTAAAGGAAAACTTTCTCTTAATTTAAATTTTTTCTAAAAAAAAAGGTTTTTAGAAAAAAACCCTTAAAAAAATTTTTGAATCCTAAAAAAAAGCAATTTAAAAAACATTTATAGCATTTTTGGAAATATTTATTAAAAATTTTTTTATTTTTAAAAAAAATTTAAAAAACTAAAAAATCAATTTATTAAAGAATATTTCAAAAATTATTTTTCAAAAAATACATGAAACATTAAAAAAATAAAAAAAAAGTTGAAAAAATTTTTTTATTTTTCCCACGTTTTAAAAGCGGGGTTTTATGCTTTTCCCCGACAAAACTTTTTTTTACCCAAATCTTAGATTTTAAACTTTTAAAAAATTTCACCCCAAACCAAAAATTTTTGGGAAAATGGCCAAAATTTTATGATTTTCTTTTTAGAAGCTTACTCTTGGAAAAATTTTTTCAAAAAAAATTTTTTAAAAAAACCTTTTTAAACCTTTAATCTCAAAAAAGCAATTTAAAAAAAATTTTTTAGCATTTTTAATATTTTTAAATTTTTTATCTTTTTAAAAAAACCCATTAAAAATCTATAAAAATCAATATTTTTATAGAATATTTCAATTTTTTTTCAAAAATACATTAAAAATTTAAAAAAATAAAAAAAATGTGCAAAAAGGGATTTTATTGCATATTTTGACGTTTTTGAGGGTTTAAATGCTTCTCTTCAAAAATTTTTTTTTTTTTTTCCTGGGAAAAACTTAATTATCAAACTTTTAAAAAAATTTTCTGCAATCCCAAAATTTTTGGAAAAGTAAAAGGGAAATTTTTGATTTTCTTTTGGAAGCTTACTCATAGGTAAAATCTAAAAAAAAAAGTTTTCGAAAATCCTTGGAAAAAAGCCTTAATCGTAAAAAAAGCAATTTTTAAAATAAAGATTTTTATTTAAAAAATTTTTTAAATTTTTTCTAAAAAATTATTTTATATTTTAAAAAAAACCAAAAATTTAAAAAATTTTAAAAATCAAAAATTTTATTTTAGAATTTATTTTCCATATTTTTCAAAAATTTTTCCTTCCCTTAAACAAATTTAAAAGGTAAAGGAAAAGTGCAAAAATTTTTTTTAAATTTGCATATTCAAAAAAATTTTTAAAAAAGGCCCCGTTTGAAGGAAAAAATAAAAAAGTATTTTTAGCTTTTTAAAATAAAAATTTAAATTTTAAAATTTTAAACTTTTAAATAGAAAATTTTTCTGCAAAAATTCCCAAAAAAAAATTTATTTAAAAGGGAAAAATGGGGCAAATTTTAAAAAGAATTTTTTCTTTTGGGGAAACAAAAACTTTTTAAATTTTTAAGGGAAATTTTATTAAAAAAAATTTTCAAAAAAATCCTTGAAAATCCCCTTTAATATCAAAAAAAGCAATAAAATTTAAAGATTTCATAGCATTTTTTTAAAATTTTTTAAATTTTAAAAATTTTTTTTAAAAAAACCCCTTAAAAAACTATAAAAATCAATAATTTATAAATTTTTTCATATTATTTTTAAAAAAAAAATGAAACATTAAAAGGTAAGAAAAATGTGCTAAAATGGTATTTTTTTTATTTTGACGTTTTAGAACGGTTTGGTGTTTTTTGAAAGAAAAATTTTTTACCTAAAAAACTTAGATTATCAACAAAAAAATAATTTCTACTGCAATCGAAATTTATAAAAAATTGAAAAATTTTTTTATTTTTTTTTTTGAAAAAGCTTCTATAGGTAAAAATCTAAAAAAAAAAAGTTTTTTAGAAAATTTTTGAAAATGCCATTTAAAAATCAAAAAAACAATAAATTTAAAAGATTTATAGCATTTTTTTTTAATTTTAAATTTTTTTATATTTTAAAAAAACCCTTTAAAATCTATAAAAATCAATAATTTTTATAGAATATTTCATATTATTTTTTAAAAAATAAAGAAACATTAAAAAAGGGAAGAAAAATGTGCTTTTTTTAAAATTTTTTTTAAAATTTTTTCCCCTTTTCCGAAAAAAGGTTTTTTAGAAAGCAAGTTTAGGGTGCTTTTTTTCTAAAAAATCAAAAAATTTTTAAAAAACTAAAAAAAGCCTTTTTGATTTTTATTTTTAAAACTTTTTTTTCAAAAAAAAAAAATTTCTTTTTTTCAAAAAAACGAAATTTAAAAAGGAAAAAAAGGCAAAAAAATTTTTTTTGAATTTTTTCTTTTTTGAGGCCCCTTTTTCTTTTCAAAAAAGGTAAATTTTAAAACTTAAAAAACAAAATTTTCAGAAAATCCTTAAAAGAAAATGCCTTTAATCGCAAAAAAAGCATTAAAAAAACGATTTTAAGATTTTAATATTTTTTAAATTATTTATTTTTTTAAAAAAAATTTAAATTTTTAAAACTATAAAATAATTTTATTAAAGAATATTTCAATTTTTATTTTTCAAAAAAAACATGAAACATTTAAAAAGGGAAAAACAAATTTCCAAAAAAGGTATTTTAATTTCATATTTCGGTTTTTAAAAAAACCAGTGCTTTTCCCGACAAAACTATTTTTTACCCAAAATAAAAAATTATCAAACTTTTAAATAAAATATCTACTGCAATCGGGAAAATTTTTGGGAAAATGGGGAAAAATTTTTTATTTTCTTTTGAGGAAAACTTATATAGGTTAAATTTTTCTAAAAAAAAATTTTCAAAAAAATCCTTCAAATTCTTGAATCGTCAAAAAAAGCATTTTTAAAAAATCGATTTATAACATTTTGAAAATTTTTAAATTTTTATATTTTAAAAATCCCCTTAAAAACTATAAAAATCAATATTATTATAAAATATTTCTATTTATTTTTTAAAAATACATGAAACATTAAAAAGGGGAAAAAAAATGCTAAAATTAATTTTTTTTTATTTCCATTTTAGAGGGTTGGGGCTTCTCTGACAAAAATTATTTTTCCTGAAATACTTAGATTTATAAACCCCAAAAAAAAATTTCTGCCCAAACGAAATTTATGGTAAAAATAACGAAAATATTTTTTTTTTGAGGAAACTTACTCATAGGTAAATCCAAAAAATTTTTTCAAAAAACCCCCTTTAAAATGCCTTGAATCGTCAAAAAAAGCATTAAAATAACATTTAAGCATTTTTTAATATTTTAAATTATTTCATATTTTTAAAAAAACCCATTAAAAAAACTACTAAAAATAAAATTTTTTTTAGAATATTTCATATTATTTTTTAAAAAATATATGAAACATTAAAAAATAAAAACATGTGCTAAAAAATTTTATTTTTTGCATATGTCGACGTTATAGAGCCGGGTTTTAGGGCTTTTCTTTTTAAAAAATCATTTTTAAACTAAAATCCCCGATTATCAAACTTTTAAATGAATTTCTACTGGAATCGAAATTTAGGGAAAAAGTAAAGGTTTTTGATTTTCTTTTAGGGAAAAACTTACTCATGGTAAATTTTTATTTTAAAAAAAAAGTTTTCAAAAAACCCTTTAAAAACCCTTGAATCATCAAAAAATCAATAAAATAACGATTTATAGCATTTTTTTTTATTTATAAACTTTTAAAACAATTTTAAAAAACCCCAAAAAAAATCTATAAAAAAACAATTTATTATAGAGTATTTCATATTATTTTCAAAAAAAACATGGGGGCTTTAAAAAAGGGGAAAAATGTCCAAAAAGGTATTTTTTGCATATTTCGACGTTTTTGAGCGGGTGTGAGTCTTCTCGACCAAAAATTTTTTACTAAATTTTTTTATCAAACTTTTTAAAAAGAATTTCTACCCGGGAATCGAGATTTATGGTAAAAAAAAAAATAGCCCCAAATTTTATGATTTTCTTTTTAGGGAAACTTACTCATGATAAATCTAAAAAAAAAGTTTTTTTGAAAATCCCGAAAATGCCCTTGAATTTACAAAAAGCAAAAAAAATGATTTTTGGGATTTTTAATATTTATAAATCATTTACATATTTTTAAAAAACCCTTTAAAAAAACTATAAAAAAACAATATTATTATAAATTTTCATATTATTTTAAATTTTTTTGAAACATTAAAAATTTAAAAAAAAATGTCTAAAATAGTATTTTATAGCATATTTCCTTTAAATTTTTGAAGGTTTTGAGTCTTTTCAAAAAACTCATTTTTTCCCGAAATACTTGATTATCAAACTTTTTTTAAAAATAATATTCTGCAATCAAAATTTATGGGAAAAAAAAAAGCGAAATTTTTTAATTTTCATTTGAGGGAAAAACTCATAGGAGAAATTTTTTCTAAAAATTTTTTTTGAAAAAACATGAAAATGACGTAATCTTAAAAAAGCATTTAAAAAAAAAACGATTTATATTTTTTAATTTTTAAAATTTTTTAAAATTTTTAAAAAACCATTAAAAATCTATAAAAATCATTTTTTTTTATAAAATATTTCATATTTTTTCAAAAAAACATGAAAAAAAAAATTTAAAAAATATTTTAAAATATTTTAAAAATTTCGGGAAAAAGTTTTAAAAAAAGGGTTGATGTTTTTTTGAAAAAAATCATTTTAATTAAAAAAACTTAGAAATGTTAAAAAGCAGGGGGATATGGGGCTGGGTGGTTTGGTTTTTTTTTTTTTTTAATAAATGTAAAAAGAGGGGGAAAGGGACCTGGGATTGCCCGAAGGGATTATAGTTTCCCTTTTTATAAAGGGAAGGGGGTAAAAAAGAGTGTAAAAATTATGGGTAATAAAATTTCCTAGGGATACCGGTAAAAGTTAAAAGGGAGGGTTTTAAAGAAAAATTAGAGGTAAGACAAAAGGGAGGATTGAAGATGAGCAAGGAGGCCCCAAGTGGGTTTGGGGTATTGAGATCAAGTGTTTACAGTGAAAATATATGTGGGAAAAGTACTTAGATAAAAAAAGAGAAGTTTTTTTTTATTTATGGATTTTGAAAAGGGATATGATAGAGTGGATAGGGAGCAATGTGGCAAATGTTGCAATGTATGGAATAGATAGAATTTTACTGAAGGCTGTAAAGAGTTTTATGAGGATAGTGAGGTCAGGTTAGGGTGTGTAGGAGAGGGGGAGATTACTTCCGGTAAAAGTAGGTCTTAGACAGGGATGTGTAATGTCACCATGGTTGTTTAATATATTTATAGATGGGGTTGAAAAAAGAATTAAATGCTAGGGTGTTGGGGAGAGGGGTGGGATGATACTGTGTGCTTATGGGAGATTCTAAAGAAAAGTTGAAAAGGTTAGTGGACTATTTTGGGGGAGAGTGTAAAAAGGTGAAAGTTAAGTGAACATAGATAAGAGTAAGGTGATGAGGGTATCAAAGATTTAAATAAAGAAAATTGGATATCACATTGAAGAGAGGATTATGGAAGGAAGTAAATGTTTTCAGATATTTGGGAGTTGACGTGTCAGCGGATGGGTTTTTTGAAGGATGAGGTTAACCATAGAATTGATGAAGGAAAAAAGGTGAGTGGTGCATTGAGGTATCTGTGGAGACAAAAAAAGTTATCCATGGAGGCAAAGAAGGGAATGTACGAAAGTATAGTGGTACCAACACTCTTATATGGGTGTGAAGCATGGGTTGCAAATGCTGCAGCGAGGGAGGGGCTGGAGGCAGTGGAGATGTCCTGTCTAAGGGCATTGTGGTGTAAATATTATGCAGAAAATTCGGAATGTAGAAATTAGGAGAAGGGGTTGGGGGTTTAAAAAAGTATTTGTCAGAGGGCTAAAGGGGTTGTTGAGGGGGGTTTTTGGTCATTTAGAGAAATGGATAAAAAAGTGGGGAATGACTTGGAGAGCGTATAAATCTGGGGGGAAAGGAAGGCGGGGAGGGGTCGTCAAAAAAAGGTTGGGGGAAAGGGGGTAAAGGGGGGTTTTGTGGGCGGGGGGCTTGGACTTGCAAGGTGGGTGTTAGATAGGAGTGAATGGAGAGGGAATGGTTTTGGGACAGGGAAATCTTTAGTGTGAGCAGGGTAACATTTGTGAAGGGATTCGGGAAACCAGTTGATGATTTTTTGGACTTGAGTCCTGGAAAGGGGAAATACAATCCTGCACTTTAAAGGAGGGTTGAAATAGTGACAGCTGGGGAGGGATTTTTCCAAATTGTATCTAAAACCCCCCTGCAAAGACAGGGGATTATGTATGAGGGGTGGAAGTGTTGAATGATGATGAAAGTATTTTTTTTTTGGGGTTTTTTCTTTTTTTTTGGGGTCCCCCTGCCTCGGTGGGGGGCGGCCGTTTTTGGGAAAAAAAAAAAAAAAAAATTTAAAGTTATCAAACTTTTAAATGGGAATTTTCCCGGGAATAAAGAAATTTTGGGAAAAAATAAAAAAAAATTTTATGATTTTCTATTGGAAAAGGGGCTTCTCAAAAGGTTTTTATCAAAAAAAATATTTTTCAAAAAATATTGAAAATTAATTCTTAAAAAATTAAAATTTTTTGAATATTTATAAATTATTTATATTTTTTAAAAAACCCAAAATTGAAAATCTAAAAAATCAATATTATTATAGAATTTTTTCTTTATTATTTTAAAAAAAATACATTAACAAAAAAAGGAAAAAAATACTAAAATTGTATTTTATTATATTTCGACTTTTTGGGGGGCGGTTTGAGGTTCTCTTAAAACTTATTTTTACCTAAATATTAATTATCAAACTTTTAAATAGAATTTCTCTGCAATGTTTATAAATAAAAAAAATAAAAATTTTTATGATTTTCTTTTGGGGAAGCTTACTCATAGGTAAATATAAAAAATAGTTTTCAAAAATCCTTAAAAATTTTCCCCTTGAATCGTCAAAAAAATGCAATAAAATAACGATTTATAGCTTTTTTTAATTTTATAAATCATTTACATTTTTTTAAAACCCCTTTAAAAAATCTATAAAAATCAATATTATTATAGAATATTTCATATTTTTTTTCAAAAAAAAAATAACTTTAAAAAAGGAAAAAAAATTTCAAAATAGTATTTTATTGCATATTTCGACTTTTAAGGGGTTTAAAGTGCTTTTCTGACAAAACTCTTTTTTCCAAATCCGATTATAAAATTTTTTAAATATAATTTCTACTGCAATCGAAATTTATGGGAAAAGAAAACGAAATTTTATAATTTTCATTTGAGGAAGCTTACTCAAAAGGAAAAATTTTATCAAAAAAAATTTTTTTCAGAAAAGAGAAAAGGGGAAAAATCGTAAAAAAATGAAATTAAAATAACGATTTATAGCATTTTTGAATATTTATAAATTATTTAAAATTTTTTTAAAAAAACCCCTTTAAAAAATTTATTTAAAATAAATTTTATTATAGAATATTTCATATTTTTTTTAAAAAAATACATGAAACATTAAAGGTAAAAATTTATGTGCTAAAATGATATTTTAATGCACATTTCATTTTAAGAGCAGTTTGAGTGCTTTTCTAAAAAAAACTCATTTCTAGCTAAAATACTTAGAAATTTTAAAAAGCGGGGGGAATATAGGGGGTTGGTATTTTGTTTAAAAAAGGGAAAAGAGGGGAAGGTCCTGGGATTGGCGAAATTTTATAGTTTTCCCTTTTTATAAAAGGGAAAAGGGGGTAAAAAAAAAGTGTAAAAAAAATTTTAAAGGGGAATAAGTTTTTCTGAGTATACCGGGGAAATTTTAGGGGGGGGTTATTATTGAAAGAATTAGAGGTAAGACAAAAGTAGGATTGCATATGAGCAAGGGGCTTTTAGTGGGTAGGGGATGTGAGATCCCAAATGTTTACAGTGAAGCATATTTTGTGAACAGTACGAAAAAAGGTAAAAGTTTTATTGCATTTATGGATTTTTGAAAAAAGGGATATGATAGAAATGGATGAGGGGGGAATGTGGCAAATGTTAAATGTTTTTGGAATGATGTAAGTTTTAAGGCTGTAAAGGGGTTTTTATAAGGGGTAGGGGAGGCTCAAAGGGTTTGGGTGTGGGAGGGGAGGGAGATTACTTCCCCGGGAAAAAATAGGGCTTAGGCAGGGTTTTGAATGTCACCATGGTTTTTTAATATATTTTTAGTGGGGTTGTTAAAAAAAATTAAATCTGGGGGGTTGGGGAGAGGGGGGGGATTTTATGGAGAATTAAATTCCCAAAAAAGGGGGTTTCCAGTTCCCTTTTTGTGATAAATTTAAAATAAATTCTAAAGAAAAAAATTGCAAAGGTTAGTGGACTTTGTTTGGGGGGGAGTGTGTAAAGGTAGAAAGTTAAAAGTGAACATAGATAAAAATGAAAAGGGGATGAGGGGGTTTAAACGATTTAAATAAAAAAAAATTTGGGTATCCAGAAGAGAAGGGGTTTTTGGAAAAGTAAATGTTTTTTAGATATTTGGGGGGTTGACCCTGTCAGCGGGTGGGTTTAGAAGGGGTTAACCAAAATTGATGAAAAGGGAAAAAAAGGGGGAAATGGTGCATTGAGGTATCTGTGGAGGGCAAAAAACTTATCCATGGAGGCAAAAAAAAGGGGGGAAAGTACAAAATATACTGGTACCAACCCCTCTTATATGGGGTGTGAAGCATGGGGTTTCAAATGCTGCAGCGAGGAGGGGGCTGGAAAGGGAGTGGAGATGTCCTGTCTAAGGGCAATGTGTGGTGTAAATATTTATGCGAAAATTCGGAATGTAGAAATTGGGGGAAGGTGTGGATTACTAAAAGTATTTGTCA
>WNWK01054781.1:0-11452 GCA_009830355.1 Cherax destructor
CCTCTCTCTGTGTCTGCCCCTCTCTCTGTGTCTGCCCCTCTCTCTGTGTCTGCCCCTCTCTCTGTGTCTGCCCCTCTCTCTGTGTCTGCCCCTCTCTCTGTGTCTGCCCCTCTCTCTGTGTCTGCCCCTCTCTCTGTGTCTGCCCCTCTCTGCTCTGTGTCTGCCCCTCTCTCTGTGTCTGCCCCTCTCTCTGTGTCTGCCCTCTCTCTGTGTCTGCCCTCTCTGTGTCTGCCTCTGTGTCTGCCTCCTTTTGTGTCTGCCCTCTCTCTCTGTGTCTGCCTCTCTCTGTGTCTGCCTCTCTTTTGTGTCTGCCCTCTCTCTGTGTCCCTCCTCGGTCTCCTCTCTCTTGTGTCTGCCTCTCTCTCTGTGTCTGCCTCTCTCTGTGTCTGCCTCTCTCTCTGTGTCTGCCTCTCTCTCTGTGTCTGCCTCTCTCTCTGTGTCTGCCTCTCTCTCTGTGTCTGCCTCTCTCTCTGTGTCTGCCTCTCTCTCTGTGTCTGCCTCTCTCTCTGTGTCTGCCTCTCTGTGTCTGCCTCTCTCGTGTCTGCCTCTCTCTGTGTCTGCCTCTCTCTGTGTCTGCCTCTCTCTCTGTGTCTGCCTCTCTCTCTGTGTCTGCCTCTCTCTCTGTGTCTGCCTCTCTCTCTGTGTCTGCCTCTCTCTCTGTGTCTGCCTCTCTCTCTGTGTCTGCCTCTCTCTGTCTGTGTACTCACCTAGTTGTGGTTGCAGGAGTCGAGTCATAGCTCCTGTTCCCGTCTCTTCACTGGTGGCTACTGGGCCACTCTTTCTGCTCCATGAGCTTTATCATACCTCTTCATAAAGCTATGTATGGATCCTGCATCAACTACATCACTTCCCAGACTATTCCACTTCCTGACAACTCTGAAGAAATACTTCCTAACGTCCCTGTTATTCATCTGAGTCTTCAACTTACAACTGTGACCCCTTGTTGCTGTGTCCCATCTCTGGAACATCCTGTCTGTCCACCTTGTCGATTCCTCTCAGTATTTTATATGTCGTTTATATCCCCCTCTCTCTCTCTCCTGTCTTCCAGCGTCGTCAGGTTGATTTCCCTTAACCTCTCCTCATAGGACATGCCCCTTAGCTCCAGGACTAGTCTTGTTCCTTACGTGACACCATTTTGTACTAGGCACATGTCGATTAGACACTAGGCCTGTTGTATATGCATGCGTGTATGTTTATGTGTGTTAGTGTATGTGTGTTAGTGTCTGTCTGCGTGTGTGTCTGCGTGTACTCACCTAGTTGTGGTTGCAGGGTTCGATTCATAGCTCTGCGTGTGTATGTGTGTCTGACTCTGCATGTGTATGTCTGCGTGTCTGACTCTGCATGTGTATGTCTGCGTGTCTGACTCTGCATGTGTATGTCTGCGTGTCTGACTCTGCATGTGTATGTCTGCGTGTCTGACTCTGCATGTGTATGTCTGCGTGTCTGACTCTGCATGTGTATGTCTGCGTGTCTGACTCTGCATGTGTATGTCTGCGTGTCTAACTCTGCATGTGTATGTCTGCGTGTCTGACTCTGCATGTGTATGTCTGCGTGTCTGACTCTGCATGTGTATGTGTGTCTGTCTGACTCTGCATGTGTATGTGCGTCTGTCCGACTCTGCGTCTGTCCGACTCTGCGTCTGTCCGACTCTGCGTCTGTCCGACTCTGCGTCTGTCCGACTCTGCGTCTGTCCGACTCTGCGTCTGTCCGACTCTGCGTCTGTCCGACTCTGCGTCTGTCCGACTCGCGTCTGTCGATCTGCGTGTCCGACTCTGCGTCTGTCCGACTCTGCGTCTGTCCGACTCTGCGTCTGTCCGACTCTGCGTGTGCGTCTGTCCGACTCTGCGTGTGCGTCTGTCCGACACTGCGTGTGCGTCTGTCCGACTCTGCGTGTGCGTCTGTCCGACTCTGCGTGTGCGTCTGTCTGACTCTGCGTGTGCGTCTGTCTGACTCTGCGTGTGCGTCTGTCTGACTCTGCGTGTGCGTCTGTCTGACTCTGCGTGTGCGTCTGTCTGACTCTGCGTGTGCGTCTGTCTGACTCTGCGTGTGCGTCTGTCTGACTCTGCGTGTGCGTCTGTCTGACTCTGCGTGTGCGTCTGTCTGACTCTGCGTGTGCGTCTGTCTGACTCTGCGTGTGCGTCTGTCTGACTCTGCGTGTGCGTCTGTCTGACTCTGCGTGTGCGTCTGTCTGACTCTGCGTGTGCGTCTGTCTGACTCTGCGTGTGCGTCTGTCTGACTCTGCGTGTGCGTCTGTCTGACTCTGCGTGTGCGTCTGTCTGACTCTGCGTGTGCGTCTGTCTGACTCTGCGTGTGCGTCTGTCTGACTCTGCGTGTGCGTCTGTCTGACTCTGCGTGTGCGTCTGTCTGACTCTGCGTGTGCGTCTGTCTGACTCTGCGTGTGCGTCTGTCTGACTGCGTGTGCGTCTGTCTGTCTCTGCGTGTGTGTGTGTCTGTCTCTGCGTGTGTGTGTCTGTCTCTGCGTGTGTGTCTGTGTCTCTGCATGTGTGTGTCTGTGTCTCTGCTGTGTGTGTGTGTGTCTCTGCGTGTATGTGTGTGTCTGTGTCTGCCTCTGCGTGTCTGCCTCTGCGTGTCTCTCTCTGCGTGTGTGTCTCTGCGTGTGTGTCTCTGCGTGTACTCACCTATTTGTGGTTGCAGGGGTCGAGTCATAGCTCCTGGCCCCGCCTCTTCACTGATTGCTACTAGGTCCTCTCTCTCCCTGCTCCATGAGCTTTATCAAACCTAGTCTTAAAACTATGTATGGTTCCTGCCTCCACTATGTCGCTTTCCAAGCTATTCCACTTCCTGACAACTCTATGACTGAAGAAATACTTCCTAACATCCCTTTGACTCATAGGAGTCTTCAACTTCCAATTGTGACCCCTTGTTTCTGTGTCCCCTCTCTGGAACATCTTGTCTCTGTCCACCTTATCTATTCCTCGCAGTATTTTATATGTCGTTATCATGTCTCCCCTAACCCTCCTGTCCTCTAGTGTCGTCAGGCCGATTTCCCTTAACCTTTCTTCGTAGGACAATTCCCTTAGCTCTGGGACTAGTCTTGTTGCAAACCTTTGCACTTTCTCTAATTTCTTGACGTGCTTGACCAGGTGTGGGTTCCAAACTGGTGCTGCATACTCCAGTATGGGCCTGACGTATATGGTATACAGAGTCTTGAATGATTCCTTAGTGAGGTATTGGAACGCTATTCTTAGGTTTGCCAGCCGCCCGTATGCTGCAGCAGTTATCTGATTGATGTGTGCCTCAGGAGATGTGCTCGGTATTATACTGCGTGTGTGTGTGTGTCTGCGTGTGTGTATGTGTCTGCGTGTGTGTGTGCCTGCGTGTGTGTGTGTGTGTCTGCGTGTGTGTGTGTGTCTGCGTGCGTGTGTGTGTGTGTGTGTGCGTGTGTGTGTGTGTGTCTCTGCGTGTGTGTCTCTGCGTGTGTGTGTCTGCGTGTGTGTGTGTGTCTGCGTGTGTGTGTGGTCTGCATGTGTGTGTGTGTGTCTGCATGTGTGTGTCTGCATGTGTGTGTGTGTCTGCATGTGTGTGTGTGTGTGTGGTCTGCATGTGTGTGTGTGTGTCTGCATGTGTGTGTGTGTGGTCTGCATGTGTGTGTGTGTCTGCATGTGTGTGTGTCTGCATGTGTGTGTGTGTCTGCATGTGTGTGTCTGCATGTGTGTGTGTGTGTGTGTGTGTGTCTGAATGTGTGTGTGTGTGTGTCTGCATGTGTGTGTGTGTGTGTGTGTCTGCATGTGTGTGTGTGTCTGCATGTGTGTGTGTGTGTCTGTCTGCATTGTGTGGTGTGTCTGCATGTGTGTGTGTGTGTCTGCATGTGTGTGTGTGTGTGTTCTGCATGTGTGTGTGTGTGTCTGCATGTGTGTGTGTTCTGCATGTGTGTGTGTGGTCTGCATGTGTGTGTGTGTGTCTACATGTGTGTGTGTGTGTGTCTGCATGTGTGTGTCTGCATGTGTGTGTGTGTGTCTGCATGTGTGTGTGTGTCTGCATGTGTGTGTGTGTGTCTGTCTGTCTGTCTCTGCATGTGTCTGTCTCTGCATGTGTCTGTCTCTGCATGTGTCTGTCTCTGCATGTGTCTGTCTCTGCATGTGTCTGTCTCTGCATGTGTCTGTCTCTGCATGTGTGTCTCTGCATGTGGTGTGTCTGTCCTGCATTTTGTGTGTCGTCCTGCATGTGTGTGTGTGTGTGTCTGCAGTGTGTGTGTGTGTCTTCTTTGCATGTGTGTGTGTGTCTGTCTCTGCATGTGTGTGTGTGTGTCTGCTGTGTGTGTGTGTGTGTGTCTGTCCTGCATGTGTGTGTTGTCTGTCTCTGCATGTGTGTGTGTGTGTCTGTCTCTGCATGTGTGTGTGTGTTGTTCTGCATGTGTGTGTGTGTGTTGTCTCTGCATGTGTGTGTGTGTCTGTTCTGCATGTGTGTGTGTCTGCATGTGTGTCTTCTGCATGTGTGTGTGTGCTGTCTCGCATGTGTGTGTTGTCCTGCATGTGTGTGTGTGTCTGTCCTGCATGTGTGTGTGTCTCTGCATGTGTGTCTGTCTGCATGTGTGTGTGTGTGTCCTGCATGTGTGTGTGTGTGTCCGCATGTGTGTTGTCTCCCATTTTGTTGCAGTGTGTCTGGCCCGTCTTCATGTGTTGTTTTCTCCCGTCTGGGATGTGTGTGTGTGTCTGCATGTGTGTGTGTGTCTGCCTGCATGTGTGTGTTGCTGTCTGTGTGTGTGTGTGTTGTCTCTGCATGTGTGTGTGTGTGTCTGTCTCTGCATGTGTGTGTGTGTTGTCTCTGCATGTGTGTGTGTGTCTGTCCATGTGTGTGTTGTCTGTCCTGCATGTGTGTGTGTGTCTGCATGTGTGTGTGTGTCTGTCTGCATGTGTGTGTGTGTCTGTCTCTGCATGTGTGTGTTGTTCTGCATGTGTGTGTTGTTCTGCATGTGTGTGTGTGTTGTCCTGCATGTGTGTGTGTTGTCTCTGCATGTGTGTGTGTCTGTCTTGCATGTGTGTGTGTCTGCATGTGTGTGTGTTGTGTGTGTGTTGTTGTTCTGCATGTGTGTGTGTGTCTGTCGTCTGCATGTGTGTGTCTCTGCATGTGTCTGTCTCTGCATGTGTGTCTGTCTCTGCATGGTGTGTCTCTGCATGTGTGTCTGTCTCTGCATGTGTCTGTCTCTGCATGTGTCTGTCTCTGCATGTGCTGTCTCTGCATGTGTTGTCTCTGCATGTGTTGTCTCTGCATGTGTCTGTCTCTGCATGTGTTGTCTCTGCATGTGTTGTCTCTGCATGTGTTGTCTCTGCATGTGTGTGTCTCATGTGTGTGTCTCTGCATGTGTGTGTCTCTGCATGTGTGTGTCTCTGCATGTGTGTGTGTCTCTGCATGTGTGTGTGTCTCTGCATGTGTGTGTGTCTCTCTGCATGTGTGTGTCTCTGCATGCGTGTGTGTCTCTGCATGTGTGTGCTCTGCATGTGTGTGTGTGTCTGTCCTGATGTGTGTGTGTGTGTGTCTCTGCATGTGTGTGTGTGTCTCTGCATGTGTGTGTGTGCTGTCCTGCATGTGTGTGTCGTCCTGCATGATGTGTGTGTGTCTCTGCATGTGTGTGTGTGTGTCCTGCATGTGTGTTCGCATGTGTGTTGTCTCTGCATGTGTGTGTGTTGTTCTGCATGTGTGTGTGTGTGCTGTCCTGCATGTGTGTGTGTGTGCTGTCTCTGCATGTGTGTGTGTGTGTCTGTCTCTGCATGTGTGTGTGTGTGCTGTCTCTGCATGTGTGTGTCTGTCCTGCATGTGGTGTGTGTGTGTCTCCCGCATGTGTGTGTGCTGTTCTGCATGTGTGTGTGTCTGTCTCTGCATGTGTGTGTCTGTTCTGCATGTGTGTGTCTGTCTCTGCATGTGTGTCTGTATCTGCATGTGTGTGTCTGTATCTGCATGTGTGTGTCTGTCTCTGCATGTGTGTGTCTGTCTCTGCATGTGTGTGTCTGTCTCTGCATGTGTGTGTCTGTCTCTGCATGTGTGTGTGTCTGTCTCTGCATGTGTGTCTGTCTCTGCATGTGTGTGTGTGTGTCTGCATGTTTTTGTCTGCTGTGTCTGTCTCTGCATGTGTGTGTGTGTCTGTCTCTGCATTTTGTGGTGTGTCTGTCTCTGCATGTGTGTGTGTGTCTGTCTCTGCATGTGTGTGTGTCTGCATGTGTGTGTCTGTCTGTCTCTGCATGTGTGTGTGTCTGTCTCTGCATGTGTGTGTGTGTGTCTGTCTCTGCATGTGTGTGTGTGTGTCTCTGCATGTGTGTGTGTGTCTGTCTTTGCATGTGTGTGTGTGTGTCTGTCTCTGCATGTGTGTGTGTGTGTCTGTCTCTGCATGTGTGTGTGTGTGTCTGTCTCTGCATGTGTGTGTGTGTCTGTCTCTGCATGTGTGTGTGTGTGTCTGTCTCTGCATGTGTGTGTGTGTCTGTCTCTGCATGTGTGTGTGTGTGCTGTCTCCCGCATGTGTGTGTGTGTGTCTGTCTCTGCATGTGTGTGTGTGTCTGTCTCTGCATGTGTGTGTGTGTTGTCTTCTGCATGTGTGTGTGTGTCTGTCTCTGCATGTGTGTGTGTCTGTCTCTGCATGTGTGTGTCTGTCTCTGCATGTGTGTGTGTCTGTCTCTGCATGTGTGTGTGTGTGTCTCTGCATGTGTGTGTCTGTATCTGCATGTGATTTGTACTCACCTATTTGTGGTTGCAGGGGTCGAGTCATAGCTCCTGGCCCCGCCTCTTCACTGATTGCTACTAGGTCCTCTCTCTCCCTGCTCCATGAGCAGTGTGTGTGTGTGTCTGTCTCTGCATGTGTGTGTGTGTCTGTCTCTGCATGTGTGTGTGTGTCTGTCTGCATGTGTGTGTGTGTCTGTCTCTGCATGTGTGTGTGTGTCTGTCTCTGCATGTGTGTGTGTGTCTGTCTCTGCATGTGTGTGTGTCTGTCTCTGCATGTGTGTGTGTGTCTGTCTCTGCATGTGTGTGTGTGTCTGTCTCTGCATGTGTGTGTGTGTCTGTCTCTGCATGTGTGTGTGTGTCTGTCTCTGCATTGTGTGTCTGTCTCTGCATGTGTGTGTGTCTGTCTCTGCATGTGTGTGTGTCTGTCTCTGCATGTGTGTGTGTCTGTCTCTGCATGTGTGTGTGTCTGTCTCTGCATGTGTGTGTGTGTGTCTGTCTCTGCATGTGTGTGTGTGTCTGTCTCTGCATGTGTGTGTGTCTGTCTCTGCATGTGTGTGTGTCTGTCTCTGCATGTGTGTGTGTCTGTCTCTGCATTGTGTGTCTGATGTGTGTTGTCTGTCTCTGCATGTGTGTGTGTGCTCATGTTGTGTGTGTGTGTGTGTCTCTGCATGTGTGTGTGTGTCTGTCTGCATGTGTGTGTGTGTGTCTGTCTCTGCATGTGTGTGTGTGTGTCTGTCTCTGCATGTGTGTGTGTGTGTCTGTCTCTGCATGTGTGTGTGTGTCTGTCTCTGCATGTGTGTGTGTGTGTCTGTCTCTGCATGTGTGTGTGTGTGTCTGTCTCTGCATGTGTGTGTGTGTTCTGTCTCTGCATGTGTGTGTGTGTGTCTGTCTCTGCATGTGTTGTGTCTCTGCATGTGTGTGTGTGTCTGTCTCTGCATGTGTGTGTGTGTCTGTCTCTGCATGTGTGTGTGTGTCTGTCTCTGCATGTGTGTGTGTGTCTGTCTCTGCATGTGTGTGTGTGTCTGTCTCTGCATGTGTTCTGTCTCTGCATGTGTGTTCTGTCTCTGCATGTGTGTTCTGTCTGCATGTGTGTTCTGTCTCTGCATGTGTACTCACCTATTTGTGGTTGCAGGGGTCGATTCATAGCTCCTGGCCCCGCCTCTTTACTGATTGCTACTAGGTCCTCTCTCCCCTGCTCCATGGCTTTATCAAACCTAGTCTTAAAACTATGTATGTTCCTGCCTCCACTATGTCGCTTTCTAAGCTATTCCACTTCCCTGACAACTCTATGACTGAAGAAATACTTCCTAACATCCCTTTGACTCATAGGGTCTTCAACTTCCAATTATGACCCCTTTTTTCTGTGTCCCCTCTCTGGAACATCTTGTCTCTGTCCACCTTATCTATTCCTCGCAGTATTTTATATGTCGTTATCATGTCTCCCCTAACCCTCCTGTCCTCTAGTGTCGTCAGGCGATTTCCCTTAACCTTTCTTCGTAGGACAATCCCTAGCTCTGGGACTAGTCTTGTTGCAAACCTTTGCACTTTCTCTATTTCTTGACGTGCTTGACCAGGTGTGGGTTCCAAACCGGTGCTGCATACTCCAGTATGGGCCTGACGTATATGGTATACAGAGTCTTGAATGATTCCTTAGTGAGGTATTGGAACGCTATTCTTAGGTTTGCCAGCCGCCCGTATGCTGCAGCAGTTATCTGATTGATGTGTGCCTCAGGAATGTGCTCGGTATTATACTCACCCCAAGATCTTTTTCTTTGAGTGAGGCTTCAGTCTTTGCCACCTAGACTATACTCTGTCTGCGGTCTTCTTTGCCCTTCCCGATATTCATGACTTTACATTTGGCAGGGTTAAATTCAGGTGATTACTGGACCAGGCTTGCAGCCTGTCAGGTCTCTTTTAGTCCTGCCTGATCCTCATTGATTTTATTCTTCTCATTAACTTCACATCATCTGCAAACAGGGACACTTCTGAGTCTATCCCTTCCGTTATGTCATTCACATATACCAAAAACAGTACAGGTCCTAAGACTGCCTTGTGGAACTCCACTCGTCACAGGTGCCCCTCTGACATCTCGTCACGTACCATGACTTCGTTGTTGCCTCCCTGTCAGGTATTCTCTGATCCATTGCAGTGTTTTTCCTGTTACGTGTGCCTGATCCTTTAGCTTTTGCATTAACCTCTTGTGAGGAACTGTGTTGAACGCCTTCTTGCAGTCCAAAAATGCGTCTATCCACCCCTCTCTCTCGTGTCTTACTTCTGTTACCTTATCATAAAACTCCAGTAGGTTTGTGACACAGGATTTTCCTTCCCTGAAACTGTGCTGGTTGTCGTTTATAGCTTGTGTCTTTCTAGGTGCTCCACCACTCTCCTCTGATGATCTTCTCCATGACTTTGCATACTATACACGTCAGTGACACAGGTCTGTAGTTTAATGCCTCGTGTCTGTCTCCTTTCTTAAAATTGGGACTACATTTGCCATCTTCCACGCCTCAGGTGTTGCCCAGTTTCAATGGATGTGTTGAAGATTTGTGTTAGTGGCACACACAACATCTCTGCTCCCTCTCCTAAGGACCCACGGAGAAATGTTGTCCGGTCCCCCGCTTTTGGGATCGAGTTCACATAGCAGCTTCTTCACCCCTCCTCGGTTGTGTGTATTTCATCCAGCAACTTGTTGGTATACCCCCATTTGAATTCCTGGGGTCCTACCTGTCTCCTGTGTAAATACTTCTTTAAATCTCATGTTGAGCTCCTCCCTACCTCTTGGTCATTGTGAACTCCCCACCTTCCTTTCTCAGCCTGATTACCTGGTCCTTGACTGTTGTTTTCCTCCTGGGTGTGGCTATAAAAACAGCCGGGGGCAGACTTGACTTTTGATGTTATCATTTTCATATTTTGCTGAGCCTCCCCACCTGTATATTCGTTTTGGCTCTTCAAATCTCTTTATTTTCCCCGGGTCCTTTGTCTTCTGTACTTTTTTCCCTTCTCTATTACACTTACTTTTTGCCTCCCTACACCTCTGGGTGAACCAAGGACCCCGTTCTGGTCTTCCCATTACTTCTGTTTCCTTGGGGGACAAACCTCTCCTCTGCCTCTTTGCATTTGGTTGTCACATATTCCATCATTTCTTTTACTGGTTTCCTGCCAATTTTCTCCCAATGAACGCTTGTAGGAAGTTCCTATGCCTGTGTAGTCCCCCTTTTGTAGTTTCGTTTCTCCCTTCCTTCCAAAAAACATACGTACTACTACTACTATTGTTTATTACGTCTTATTAGATGAATTGTGATAGATAAATAAGCCATAGAGTTGATATTTGGGAAATTATTGAAGTATTTTGGAGCCTGGAATTCCACTGGAATGGATTTATTCCATTTCAATTAATTTAAATGAGGAAAATTGATTTTTCAAAAAAAGCAAACCATTGCCCCGCAAGCTCCTGGAACGGATTAAACTCGTAAAAGGTTCCACTGTTTGGGGCCCTTCCCTTCCCCCTTTCCCATGGAAATTGCCAAAAATTTAATTTTTCCACCACTTCGAGGCCTGTGTGTGTGTGTGTTCTGGTGTGTGTCTCTGCGTGTGTTTACCCCACCTAGTTGTGGTTGCAGGGGTTGAGTCATAGCTCCGGGCCCCCCCTTTCACGGGTCCCCGTTGGCCAGTGAATGTACATTGCAAGAGCAGAAACAGTGGTAGGGGGAAAATTTTCAAAGGGGCAGGGAGCATCCCAGCATCACCCAAACCTCTGTGGTACGGCTGACACTGGCACGCTGGCAGTGCATGAGGGAACAGTCAACCGGAGACTGAGTAAAGGCCCTAGGGGGCTTTCATTGTTTATTGACCATTCCCTTTAAAATCAACTAGCGAATGGAAGACATACTAGTGGGAAAACTAGATAATTTTGGTTTTTTTTCAGTAGAAATTTTTGGGAAAAAGGCCTCAAGTGGTGGAAAAAATTTAAATTTTTTTGGAATTTCCGGGAAGGGGAAGGGGAAAGGGGTTCCCTTTCCCCGTGGAACCCTCTTGGCCCCGCCCAAATTTTAATATTTTCCAAAATAACCCCCATTTTTAATTGAAATGGAATAAACCATTCCCGTTTCCCGGCTCCCCAAAAATTAATTTAAATTTTCCCCAAAAATCCCCTTTTTTGGATTTTTTCTAAAACAATTCTTAATAAGACGTAAAAAAACAATAGTAGTAAATGTACGTATGTATTTGGGTTTTTTTTTTACACAAAAATAGAAGATTTCTGTTATGCAGACTACTGCATTATTGTAATAGTAATTGTACAAATAATGTCAACCCATTGGACAGGTATTGAACATTTAAAAAAAAACCTTTAGCTACTTTGATTAATTTTTAAAAGGGACTTTTCGTTGTGAAAGCAATCAAAATCATATCTATGTCTGTAATATATCTTTCATTCTATCAACTGAGACCAAAAAAAAGAGAATACAAACCCCAAAAAAACCCTACGAAAATATACCGCTAAGGGCCGGCTAAGGCTGAGAAGTGAACTCTGTTAACAGTCAGATTTCTTTCAATTTTGGTGTACATTAAAAACATCTTTCCATCATACATTGCCCAAGTTTCAATAAGATAGTCCAACAAACAAATGAGATCCAACCCTTTGGGTCAAGGGCAAGAGCCCCCCACCAGCGCCCAAAGGGAACCCCCCTTTAGGCCCACTTGCATCTGGAAATTTCGCCGCCTATGGAAGCAAAAAATCGACCCATCGACTGTCGCATCTGGGAAAAAATCGGGGAAAGTG
>WNWK01054782.1:0-11452 GCA_009830355.1 Cherax destructor
AGTTAGCAGGACTTGAGTCCTGGGGGTCAAATACAGTGCCTGCACTTTAAAGGAATGGGGATATTTTCCGAATGGAGGGACATCTGATTTGTTGTACATACACGCCTCTGGCAAGACAGTGATAATGTGAATGATGGAAAAAGTTTTTTTTACAGGTCCCCCTTCCTCTGTGGAAGACGCCAGTTTTAAAAAAATAATCTGATTTGTATACCTGGCAAAGGGGGAAATTTTAAGGAATGAGCTAGAAAAATTACCGGGAAAAAACACTTATGAATAGGGTTTCCCTCTCAGGAGACAAATGTACAACAACTCTAAAAACCACTGGAATATCACACAGGCCACTTTTGGAAACCATACTGCTCTGTGTAATCGATAACTGGGAAAAACTTTATGTCACTGTTTGTATATGATGTAAAACTAAGTAGTAAAACAAGGAAAAAAGAAGCTAACTTTAACAAGCTACACTAAGTTTCATTTGTAATGAAGGAAATTTATAAATTTGCCCAAACAAACAAACGGAACATAAAAAGCATGTGAAAAACTGTCAAATTAAAGAATAATTTTATGGAGCTGAACAAGGAGGTACTCAGATCACTATACACAGCATGAATAAGACCTGTACAAGGAGGAATTTTAAAAAAGTTTACAGCATACAAGACAAGGATAAATCTGATCACTATATGCAGCAAAAGAAAATCTGAAAAAAGAGTTTAACTGACATCATATACACAACTTTTTTAAGAGGCATTCAGATCACTGTAAAAAAATATAAGATTTTCCCAGAGAAACCTTGCAAGTAGGCACCGGTGCTACATTTAAAAATAAGTCTCAAGGCCTCCTCTGCGTCAAACACTTGATTGATTGAAAAACATGGGTTTTAAAAACAGGCACTGCTTCACCAAACTAGTAGCTATATGCCCACCCATAAACACTGAGCACAAGTGCCAAAAATTACTCACCTGTCTCTAATTGCTAGGGAGATACCATTCGATGAACACTTTGGGGAATGTTTAAACCCTTTTCCATGGAGAATCCAGCCCTTTTCTCCATTGATTTGTAGGATCTGGTCACCAAAACGGGCCCCAGAGACAAGCAAGGGAAATTTTAAAAACACCATAATTACTATTGATCAGTTTAAACATTCAAATTTCAATCTAAACTACCATTCCAAAAAAAGTCAAGAATTTATTGTTTAAACATTTCATTTTCAAATATTTTACATTTATTATGACATTCACCTTGGGTGACATTTATAAAAATTTTAAATTTGTAATATAGAAAGGATATTCCACATCTGATTTTTTTGTGCAAAAAAATGCTAGAATAAATCTGGGCCCCCCCCCACCACCAGTTAACCCCTTTAACCTGCATGACTTAATATACGTAAGGCTAGATATTTTGTGCACACACACACATATATATATATATATATATATAATATATATATATATAATATATATAAAATATAATATATATAATATATAATATATATAATATATAATATATATAATATATAATATATATAATATATATATATATAAATATATATATATAATATATATAATATATATATATATAATATATATATATATAATATATATATATATATAATATATATATATATATATATATATATATATATATATATATATATATATATATATATATATATATATATATATATATATATATATATATATATATATATATATATATATATATATATATATATATATATATATATATATATATATATATATATATATATATATATATATATATATATATATATATATATATATATATATATATATATATATATATATATATATATATATATATATATATATATATATATATATATATATATATATATATATATATATATATATATATATATATATATATATATATATATATATATATATATATATATATATATATATATATATATATATATATATATATATATATATATATATATATATATATAAATGTACAGTACATGATTATATATATATATATATATATATATATATATATATATATACAGGTGCATGTACTGTGCACAGTTTATATAAATGTGAATTTTTAAGGCCTCACATTTGTTGTCAGTTGCTACTTTTATGCCTCATTTTGAATGTTGGGGGTCATACCAGGGCCAGGCAGGTCACAGTGTACATCATGACTAACAATGACTCAGCAGAACACAAACAAGGAATGTGAAATGCCACTCTACAAAATACGACAAGTTTTTTTTTTATCTTGTGTGCACAACAAAAAGTGGACCGGGTATCATACAGCTCCCCTCAACAATTATGTGTGTATTTTTGTAAGTGCTTTTTTAAGTGTATTTTGGGGGGCTGAATGAAATAATTAATTTTCATTTGTCCTTATAACAAATTTTTTGAACGACACTCGAACAGCCTTTGGCGAATTATTGACAAAACCGGGGGACCACTGTATTATTTTAAAACATGAAGGTCCCCATGTTTTAAAAAATGTACATTTACAGTAGTATATGTTTTTTTTCACCTAGGAAAAACCCAAGAAATCCCAACACTGACTTATTTCCATTTGAGAGATTATACCCTGAATCAACTAAAAATTTTTTGCATCTATTGTAAAATTATTGTATCAATTTATACATTATATTCCATGTAGGGCTATTTGGCTAAACATCTTTCCATGTTTGGGGTTAAAACATCTTGAAACACATTAGTATTCGGGAAACCCTGTTAAACATTAAAATGGGCAAGAATGCATTCACTTTGACACCTAATCACTTGAAATATGCTTCATATATTTTATCCATTTCCTTAAAGTTGTTAGCAGTCATTTGCCTTCTTACTACAGAATTGCAATGTGGGAGATGGAAAAAGTACAGAACGAAAAGTGGACCCCAGTAACTAGCAAAATTTTTTCCCAGAAGCCTGCTCAAGTGCCATTGCCAACAATTTACCCCCTTAAGAAAAAATTTAAGAGGTTAGTCCATTTCAGCCCCCCAAAAATACACTTACAATATTATACTTACATAATTTCTTTCCCGGGGGCTCACTGGGGTCCAATGTAGTTTACTAAAAGCAATAAAGAAAGTTTTTGGATAGTAAGGCTCAGGGTGTGTAGGAAAGATGGGGAAGGGGGACTATGCTTCTTGTCACCCAAAGGGTTTTAAAATTTATATATGGGGTTGTACAAAAGTGTTTTAAGGTATTTAGGAGAGGTAAGGTAAAAAAAAACAATTTGATTTAAAGTGGGGGTTGTCATGGGGACTTTTTTTCTGATGACAATTCTTTTTTAGAGAGGTTGCAAAAGGGTGGTGGATAAAACTGGGGGGATATGTAAAGAAGGAAATTAAAAAAGGGGCATAGGCATCTGTGGCAAGAAATGTTTTGCTATGGAGTTTTGGTACCATCACTTTTATAACATTGTGGCAAGGGGCAAAAGGCAGTGTAGGTGTCATGTTGGGGGGCTAGAAGTGTGGTGTGAATTTATACTGTAGGAAACCAGTATCCTCAACTCTGAAGGAGGGGGAAGGGTGTTGCTGTTTGGGGGGTCATTTGATTTTGACACTGATAAATTTGGAAGGTGTTTTTTTAATCACCCTACTTAGGTGATAATGGGCCAATGCAGTTAAAAAAAACTGCACTATATACTAAGTAAGGCCTATACAATATTTCAATTTAAATTTTTTAATAGCAGAAAGGTGGCACACCCCCAAAAAAAAAAAATAAAATCTTGAGTCTGCAATATCTTCTGTTGTCATAGGTACATCAAATTACAAAAATATATCAAAATGTATTCTTTTTAAATTTTTAAAACTAAACTTTGCATTAAATTGGCTGTAATAGCAAGGAACAGCATCATGGGTTTAAATCCCGAAAAGAAGACAATATTGTTTCCCAAAATTTCATTTGAAAAAAAGCAAACAAACCTGCAATGTTCATCACACTTTACTATAATGCTGTTCCTTATTAAAGTGATGTAGTATTTTTAAACCCCCCGGTTACGAGCACCCAGAAATCAAAATGTAAGGTAATATTGTAAGTGCTTTTTTAAGTGTATTTTGGGGGGCTGAATGGATAACCTACTTGACACTATTCCTTAAGGGAGAAAAGTCGGAATGGCACTTGGCACCCTTCCCGGAATGAATTATGCTTCACTGTATTCAAAATAGTGAGGAAAAAAATTTTCTGACCACTTTGAATATATGCAGCTCTTTCCATTTTGTCAATTTCATTACAAAAGCAATATAGACAAAATAAGCCAGAACTCACCCAAGGAGGTGACCATGTGGAGTTCCACCTCGCCCCAAGCAACCAACCTACCATTATCCCCTAACATTACCTACAGACAGATACTTACTTTATAGCTTTTGCATTTTTCCCTAGATTTTATTCTTTTTTTTTTTTTTTTTTTTTTATTAAACATCGGCCCATTCCCACCAAGGCAGGGTGGCCCGAAAAAAAAAAACTTTCATCATCATTCACTCCATCACTGTCTTGCCAGAGGGTGCTTTACAGTTAAAAAACTGCAACATTAACCCCCCCTCCCTTCAGAGTGCAGACACTGTCTTCCCATCCCCAGGACTAAAGTACGGCCTCCCGGTTTCCCCTAAACCCCTTCATAAATGTTATTTTGCTCACACCCCAAACACCCTGAGTAAAAAACCATTTCTCCATTCACTACTATCAAATACGCCACGCATGCTTGCTGGAAACCAACCCCCTGAAAAAATTTCTTTACCCCCAACCTTTCCTGGGGCCACCCCTACCCCGCCTTCCCTCCACAAGATTTATACCCCAAAGCACTGTTTGCCCTTTCTTCACATGTCCAACCACCCCAACCCCTCCTCACCCCTTTGGATAATAGTTTTGGTAATCCTGCCCCTCCTCCAATTTCAAACTCCCAAAATTTTCCCGCATTATATTCACACCACACATTGACCTTAGACATGATATCTCCACTGCCTCCCGCCTTCTCCTCGGCCGTTTATCACCCATGCTTTACACCCATATAAGAGTGTAGGTATAACTATCTATCATACATTCCCCCTTTTTCTTCCCTGGACAAAATTCTTGTCTCCCCAGACTCAATTCCCCCCCTTTCCCCCATCAGTTCTATGATTCACCCCATTCTTCATAGACCCATCTGCTGAATGTCCACTCCCAAATATCTGAATACATTCACCTCCTCCATACTCTCTCCTCCAATCTGATACCCAATCTTTCATCCCTAATCTTTTGTTATCCTCATCCCCTTTATCTTCCATATTCACTTTTCTTCTTTACATACCCTACCAAATTCATCCCCCAAAGTCTGCAATTTTCAAACCCCCCAAAAAGCACAGTGTCTTCACAAAAAGTAACTGTGACAACTCCCACTTTATTTGATTCGTTTTTTAAACCCCTTTCCCAAGACCCTCCATTACTTCTTACAACCCCATCTTAAATATATTAACAACCAGGGGCACCACATCCTTGTCAAGGCCTATTTTTTACTGGGAAATAATCTCCCTCTCTCAACACTAACCTAGCCTCACTATCCTCATAAAGCCTTCACGTTTTCAGTAACCACCTCCATTCCATACATCTGCAACATCTGCCACATTGCCCCTATCCCCCCCATCTCCCCTTTCCTTCCAAAATGCCACAAAACCTTTTTTCCCTTATCCAAATACTGTTCACCATTTTTTCACTGCAAACATTTGGTCACACCTCTCACCTTTCCAAACCCCCCTTGTTCATCTGCTATCCAGCTCCCCATACTTTTAATTTTTCAATAATAATTCTATAAAAACCCCCTGGTATACCAAAAATTTTCCCCCAAAATTTTTTTCTCTTTTTGTCCCCTTTCCCTTTTAAACAAAGGAAAATACACGCTTCTGATTTAATAAATTCTTTTTAAATTTTAAATTGATAGGTCACTGACCAAACACTTCACATTCTGATATCTTAAGTACAAAAAATGAGATTGCTAAATACAATTTCCACCACCACAAGCTGTAGAACAAAGTATAAAGCTGGCAATATAAATTTGTTTCAGCCGGGGGAAAAATAAAATATAAGGCAAAATGCCCAAGCCATGTAGGTAATTTGGTTTATAATGATAGGGGATTTGACAAATCTATGATTGTGAACTTTTTAAATTTTTTCCAATGCTTTATTTTTGAGCCAATTTTTGTTGTCCAAAATCTGAAATCTATTAAAACTGGCTTTTAATGAGGTTTTGATATAGTTACAAACCATTCAACATGCTTGAAATTCTGCAAAAACTATGCAATTATAATGAAATGTTTATATACAAAAATATTTCATCCCTTTAAAATTTCCAAAGGCTGCTGGTGAGTTCTTCAAAAGAAAAAACCCCCCCTTTTTATGCCTTCCCGATCCCTTTGCCATCAGCATCTTTGCAGGTGTTACCTGAAGAAAAAAATAGGTTATTAAGTGTTCAGGTGAGTAACATTACCCAATGTTACAGATGAACAATGATAACTATGCATCACATGTACAGTGGACTCTCGCTAAAACCCCCCCCAAAACTCACCCCCATTCCAGAATGCTGTTCAAGTGCTTTTCCCAAAATTTATTCCCAAAGGAATGATGAAAAATTTGATTAGTCCATTTAAAAAAATAATTTATAAAAAATTTTTTACAATAATAAACTTACAAAAAAAGGGGGATTTTTTGGGTTTAAAATAGCGAGGTCCACTGTAGGATTCAATGGTATGCAAACTAAAATTTCATCCAAGGGGGTTAATTTTAATATAGCCCCCCCAAAATCATGTCAAACTGACCAATCAGGAAATTAGCAGATTTGAAAAGACGAATCAGATGAAATAACCATTAAATATGCATTATCAGAACGGGATTATGTAATTTTACGAGTCGGGGAAAAACCCCAGAGAATTTAAAAACAGTTAATAATTCATAAAAATTTAAAAAATGCGACTTAGAATTATTCTGGGGCTGGGGCTTGGCCTCACTGCTTCCCATACTAAAAGAGGTTCCGATTTCTTTTGAGGGATAAGCGTAACCATTTTACTGTCTTTTCCCCTTATTTTAAAAAAGGTTTAACCCCTTTCTTAAGGGTCGAAAAGTTTTTTACGCACTGTGGTTTTGCCCTTTCAACCCCAAATTCGGGCCCTCAAATAAACAAAATGGGCTTTTAGGCCTAGATGTGATAAAGGGGTTTCGGGGTCAGTGTGGCAGTAAAAAATTCCTGCACACCACGGGCAAATGGGGAAAAAAAACCCCGTTTTTTTTTGGTTTAAAACACCCTTTGAGTCTATTTTCGTATGGTATTTAGGGCTTGATTCTCGTTTTCTTAGTCTCATTTTAAAATGATATATATTACAGAATAGAGATAATTTAAGGGTTTAGATGAAAAGGGTCCCTTTGGGAAACTGGGCAAAGTAGCGAAAATTTTTTTTTTTTTGGGGTTTTAAAGAGTAAAAAACCCCCATGCGTCCAATACACATCAACGGGAATCTAATATTTTTGCAAAAGTTTTTATATTTTTTCCTTTTTTCATGATGCATTTTTAAACATAACAGTAAATTTTTTTTTTGGAGAATAAAATTAAAAATGGAAAGAAAAAAGTAATGTAAGGGGGGCCGGGAGGGGACTAATGAACAGAGAAGATGTTATTTTAGTGCCAGGAATGTCTGCCTTGTTTATTATGGACCCTTTTTTGAAATTGGCATTGTTTGAAATTTGTGTGTTGGCCCAAAAATTTCCTTTTTTTGACCACTATTTTGGGTAGTTGAAAAGGTAAAAGGCAGTTTTTGTCTAACCCAAGAAGAAAGGAGTTCAGCAAATAGCTATAATTTTAGTAGACTGAAACATTGGAATTTGCCGAAAAAAGGGGGTCAAAGTGGGGAAATCGCCAATCCCAAATTTTCATGGATCCCCCAACCCAAAGCATAATTCCGTTAGTTTTCATCCCAAAATTTTTTTTTGTGGGGTTATGATAAAAAGATTTTATCATTACATAAGAAAAAAAAATTTTTTTTTTTTTAAATTGTGGCCCCTAAACTTTTAGGGGCCCCTTGGGGACCCCCAAAGGGTTAACTAATGACAATTCTATAAGGGCATTGAACCCAAAAAATTTTAAAAAAACCATCATTTAGAAAACTTCCATTTTCGGGGGAAACACGGCTCATCCTCAAACATCTCAATAGATAAAGAAAAGGTTTAAGGACCTTCATCGACAAAGTTTAGGCCTTCCTTTTTGATTATCACCTCCTCCTTGACGCACTTGTTTACCGACAACTCAGAGTTATGACGGGCTCCCAAAAAAAAAAACATTGTACAGGGGCCCCCTTATACGGAGGTTAGGCCAGGTTCCTTTAAAGCAGACCCCAAAAGCAAACCCTTTTTTTTTCCATTATAAATGCCAGACAACAAGCTTACTTAATTTACAGTGGCCCCTCAAAACAATCCCCCGGAAATTTTAAAAATTTGTGTATAAAAGTTTTGTGGAAGGTTTTTGGAGGTCTGAAAAAAACCCAAAATTTTTTTCCAAGGGGAGAAACGTCGAATGGAGGCAGATTCAGGAGGAAGTTTTAAAACTGGGGGTCCACTTTTAAGTTTAGCACTGGGCTTAAAAAAAAAAAAAAGTAAGATACACAAAGTAATTATTATTTCCTTAAAGTATTAAATTGGTTTAAAAAATAGTTGGAACCAATTTATGAAAAGATCAGTAGTCCCAAGCTTTTGAATTGGATTTATAAAAAAGGGGAGGCTCCCTTTTGCATTGTTCTTTGGGGCCCCCAGGTTCTCTGAGGATAAATTTTCTGGTTTTAATTTTCCCCCAGCACTAGGTCCTAGCAAGAGTGAGGAAGCCCAAAATGAGTAAAAGGGATGTTAGGAAGCATTTTTCAGCCTAGAGTAGTCAGGAAGTGTTAGTCTGGCAAGGATGTATGGGGCAGGAACCCATAGCTTTAAGCGGGTATGATAAAGATCATGGGGGGAGGAGAGGACCAAGAGGTCATAAAAGGGGGGGGGCCAGGAGCAAGTCTCGACCCCCAACCCAATTAGGGGTAACTTTGGGATCCGGGGTCCTACAAAAAGCTGCATATGTAACTGTATTTGATGGCTATCTCAGCGATCAACAATACCTTGTTAGTAAAGTTCATTCAGGTATGCACAAATACAGTTCATAGATTACATACAAGCAAATATGCGTAGACAACCCAGGAAAACCCCAAAAACAGTTCACTGAGTTTAACATTTCAACTTGGCACTTAAAGAAAGGCTTACATTTTTTATCACAACTAAGCAGCCCCAAGTAAAGAGAGCCAACTAGTAAACGAAAGAAGAACGAGATAGGGTTTAGACAAGGTAAAAAAAAACTGAACAGGTAGTGGGGTCACTGGTCAGGCGAAATAAAACGATTAATACGTGTCCACTTTTAGTTCATTCCTATGTTTGAAAGTTTGTGGATTTTTACCCAAAATAATTTGTTTTTTATAATAATAATTCCCCTAAAATACTTTCATTGTGTACAAGTTAGAAAAAATAAACAAAAAAAACACTCCCATTCTCATCAACACACTATTTTAGATTTAAATATAGTATGTATTCCATTTTATTTAAATAAAAAAAAAGTGCTAAACCCCCCCAAAGGGGGGTGAATAACTATAAATAGAGGAAAACATATGAAAGGAATATTTTTACAGTTATCCCCAGTGTTTGACTAGAAAACGAATTTTCCACTTTAAAAATCGTTGGTAAACAAAATATATATTTGTCAATTTTTTTTCTTGGGGTATTTTCATGTTTTAAAGCTTTAAGCGTTTTTTTTAAATTTTTTAAGAAAATATCATAGATGAATTAATGAAAATGTCTATATTAACAAAATAAGACATTTAATGCCCAAAGGATTATTATTCATATTCGAATGTTTTCCCCCCGCCCGAAACCATAGCATTAAAAGATGTTTTTATGCTATTAAATGTTTCTTTTATAATTTTGAAAAAAAACATAGATGGTTAATGAAAAAGTCTATATTAACGTAAAAAAAGACATTTAATGTGCCCAAAGTGATTATTATTAATATTACTTAATGTTTCCCGCCCGGAAACCAAACATATAAACACATGTTTATATGCTTTTAAGTGTTTCTTTTTAATTTTGAAGAAAATATATGAAGATTAATGAAAAGTCTATATTAACGAAAAAAAAACATTTAATTTCCAAGGTTATTATTAGTATTCTAATTTTTCCTTCCGCCCGGAACCACACCTACATAGCATATAAACAGATGTTTAAAGCTTTAACTGTTTCTATATAATTTTGAAGAATATATCATAGATGGTTTAATGAAAATTTTATTTGGAAAAATTGGGGATTTAATGTGCCCAAGAGGTGATTACATAATAGAGATGTGCCACGGGAAAAAGTAAAAAACCGGGGGGGCGCCGTATCTGAAAGACGCCGCCATACAAAATTTTTGGATAATTTGAACCGCTGTATGAAAGGAAAAAACGAAAAGCCCGGGGGGGCCCCACTGTATCCGTGAGAACTTGGGTCAGATTCAATCTCCTTCTTCACCCCTCAGTAAATAGCTTTTTAAAATCTCCAAACTACATATTTGAAAATTTGAACTTGATTGTGTACCCCCAAATACAAGATAGAAGTGCAGCAGCACTTGTTGGTTTAAGCTGACATTTAAAGCACTCCAAACGATTGTTTTTTACAAAAATAATAATAATTAATAATAAAATAAAGATATATCATAAAAACATACCTTTTTCACTGAGTAATAATTTTTTTGCTGCCACAAGACACAGAATGTAAACACAGACAACACATCCCGACCCCCTTCTGTGAACTTTTTTTTTACTTCCTTTTTCCCCTTTTTGTTTTTTTTTTCCCAAAGGGCTGCATTTAACTATCTTTATAGGGGGCAAATAGATGCAGCAGCACTTGGAAGGGAAAAGGGAAAGTACAAAAAAGTAAAAGTAAAGGATCGCTGGTTTTTCATCTGTGTGTTGACTTTTCCTTCTGGCAGCAAAAATTTTCTCAATGAACAAGGATTTGATTAAAATAATAATAATAATTACCGGGGACTTTAAATTCATAGATTTCATAATAATAAACATGAAAGCAAGGGTTCCCGCAGCAGTGCAATTTATCAAAGTCACTGACTGTCATCAGACTGACACCTGTCAAAGCCATAAAAAAAAATAGCACCTTACACAAAATTATTGAAAATAAATTTTTTTGTAAGTCCCAAAAATCAGGGCATTCAGCCCAGTGTGTCATTCAGCCCAGTCAGTGTGTCATTCAGCCCAGTCAGTGTGTCATTCACCCAGTCAGTGTGTCATTAGCCCAGTCAGTGTGTCATTCAGCCCCGTCAGGGGTCATTCAGCCCAGTCAGGGCATTCACCCAGTCAGGGGGCATTCAGCCCAGTCAGGTCATTCAGCCCCGTCAGTGGTCATTCAGC